>JASANE010001661.1:0-25852 GCA_030248225.1 Trileptium ribeirensis
AAGCAAGAAAGGGAGCACCGCATCCCATATAATCGATTCGAGGCATTTGGAAACAAGAGATGTTAGGGATATGGGTGGTAAGTCGTCACATTTAGGAGTAGAGCCCACTTTTTTCCGAATTGGAGTAACATTTGACTCCAACCACGAAGATGAGATGTTGCCAGTTTCTGAAGATTTACGGGATAACAGAAAGAGGGGTCTGCTCAGTTGTAGCGCACATGATTTCAATATCGTGCCGTGAATTCCGTCGGGGCCGGTCGCCTTGAATGGAGCAATGTTGAGTAGTTTCTTGTATATGGTTTGGCAAGAGAAGGCTACAGAACGGATGTCAGTGGGGTTCCAGCCTGTTGAAGGGGCAGGCAAATCGTCGGACTTGGGCTCATCGGTGAAGAAGGTAGTTATAACGTCATTGATAGTCGACGCAATGCACTGTTTGTCATTGATCAGTTGACCATCGGGAGCCAGAAGGCAGCTCAACCGGTTTATTGGCTTCAGAAACAGTTTGCTATACTTGTAAAACTCCTTTCCGTTCTTGGACAGCAGGCGTGCAAGCGATTTCTCGTGAAGTCTCCTTGCAGTAACTGAGGCACGTTTGACATCTTGGGAAGCGCGCGTGTATTCGGCGTGGTAGCATCCTAGGCCAGTTTCCCGCCATTTGGCCCAGAGGCGGCCGCGTACGGTTTTTGCTCTCGAGACAATAGGGTTGCGCTCCCAAGGCGCCGCAGAGGTACGCTTGTCACGAGTAGAGGTTCCTCTCAATGGGACATAAAGGCTGACGGCCCGGTTATATTTGGCCAAAAAGAAGCGCCATGCGCTTGAAATGTCAGTGTCTAATTCGGCGTCCCAGTCGACTGCGCCGAAAAAGTTTCGGAGACCGGCGATATCGGCATTGCCGAAGTCACGCCATGGACAAAGTTGATTGTATTTATAATTACACTGGAGGACAAAATGAACGATGGTGTCATGGTCGCTGGTGGAAAAGCCAGGGGCTGCCTGAGTTAACAGTATTCCTTCGGGGCAATTGGATAAGACAAGCTCTAACACGTAATTGAGGCGAGTGGGAAAAAAGATGTGCTGTGTCAATAAATTCTCACGCAGGATGTTTACGAACTGGCGTTCTGTTGCAGAGTGATGATTAGGGACAGGCCAGGTTAGGTTGGGGAAATTTAAATCGCCGAGCACCATGGTATCACCCGTGGCAGTAGCTATCGCGACAGCTTTACCGATTCAATCGATTACTGCAAATTCGCTGGTTCCGAATGTACCAATGTAGTCTTGATTACATGGTCGATATACACAGAGGATATTGGTGGCACAATCTGATGATGTTTGTAGACGGAGGCCACAGACTTCAGCATTGACTGATAATTTAATGGACGATGGGGCGAGAGAAAATTTGGATAATATGGCACAGCCTCCACGAGGCACACCACTGAAGATACTATGGCGATCACACCGGATGATATAATAGTCAGGAGGGCATACTGCAGAGTCAAGGACATCCGACGATAGCCAAGTTTCACACAAACAAACAACATCAGGGTTGTGATCAGAAATAAAGCGCCAGAGGTCAGTTAACTTATTTACAATGCCCTAAGAGTTAAACATATAGACATTGAGATCATGCTTTACCACATTCGTCGCCTTGGGGTCACGATTATCAAGTAAATAGTTTTGTAGTCATTGGGAGCTGGTGCCTTCGGTCGGAGCGGCGTTGTTCTCAGCGGTGGTTGTTGCAGTGTTTCCACTGGTACGAGATGCGCCACTGGCAGCGGTTTCAGCAAAAGTGTGACATTTGGTAATATATGTACGGATTTCAACTGCACATGCCAGACAGGCGGCTTGTGCACCCGTTATGTTGACGTCGAACGATCCATCGATGTTGGGGCCTTGGCGATGGAAATTTCACAATCATATTTGGTTCGGAACATGACGATGGTTCGACCATTTCTGCCAATAACTCGGCCAACGTCACCTTGATTGACGAGTTCCCTGATCGTTGCTTTATTCGTGTCTGGTGGAACATTGGCAGTGATGAGATCCCAGCTACCATTCCGACTCCTTGAAAATATTAAATAAATTATTATGTTGCAAATTTCCTAACGCTGTGGTGGCTCGAAAGAAGAGAATCAAAACTTAGACCAATATTTTTATGCCTAAGTGGAAGAATGAAGTACTTGATGAGAACTAAAGAATTTAATAGTTAGGCCTGAAAATTGTTTAGTTAGTGCATTGTTTAATCTCACTTTGGCAGCATGGGAGGAGGATGGAACTTGGAAGCTTTTATATCCTTATATATGAAAACGCCATGTGAATCTGTATAAGATTATGCGTCGTTCACGTTTAATTGTGTGCAGCAACTGCACACCATAGCCAGCATGGTCACAACATTTGCACACACCTGAACTCGAGCACAATGAAAATGTCAGATGCACCCTTCGTGCGATTGTTATAACCTTAGCTCCTGTGAGTGCAAAAACACAATTATTGTACGTGTCTGTGCATTTGCAATGTCCATTGCAATCACGTCGTGCATTTGACGGTACTATTACATTCGCGCGGACAATGAGAACTACTGTGCATTCCAGCGTGCAATGGTTATCATTACCGCCCAGGCAATGTGTTTTATATTTACACGCTATAGTGCAATGGTTTGCACTATTGCGTATGTTTTTGTGCAAAGGTTTTCACAAAGGCACTCTTTTGCATTGGTTTACGTATAGCCAGCAGACGCAAAACTATTGAAACTGATGCCCCTCCAGTTTGATAGTGGTGCCCCCTCCAGTTTGATATTGGTACCAACTCCAGTTGGATATTGGTGCCCCCTCAAGTTTGATAGTGGTGCCCCCTCCAGTTTGATATTGGTACCAACTCCAGATTGATATTGGACCCCCCTCCAGTTAGATATTGGCCCCCTCCAGTAAGATATTGGCCCCTCCAGTTTGATATTGGCGCCCCTTTCAGCTTAATATTTGTAGCGGCATTAAATCATACGATTCGACTATCTATAAGCAAATTTAGTGTTTCTAATCTTGAAAATAAATGAATGACGTTTCCCCTCAATGTTACTGACGCCCCCCATGTTACTGGTGCGCCTCCCACCCCCTACCAAAACTGATGTTTCTTAAACTTCAAGCAATTACTAAATTAGTGTTTTTTAAAATAATGTACGCATTCCCCTAGTATGTGTGAGGGATCTTATATCCCCGTGTACTAAGCTTGGGGAAGTCGATTCTAGCCTGGGTTCGGCATGATTTTGAAGAATATTAACAAAGTCGAAACCAAAGATTGTGTACAGTCTGACAAATGACAAAAACAAGCCTTCTGTGTTTTTTCATGTACCGTTCTCTGGTTGTTTAGCGCTGTCAATATTTCATGCATGTAAAGCGAATTTAAATAGTTTATGTTCTTTCCATTTAATAAGTTCGGTAGTCGACTGGTTTAGACAGTTATACACGGGTGTTGTCGTGAGTTCGATCCTCACCCTAACCTTATTTTATTTTTGCTATTTTTGGTTACCTTTTATAGTTTTTGGGTTGACATTGGGCAAACGTCTGTAAATAACTTTTGACCATAATTTTGTGACCCATAATTGAACGAAAACAAGTTCGGAGGTATTACTAACCGAAGTTACCAAACTGTTTGACATAATTTATATCTGCAAGGTGTGTTGTAAGTTTGTGTATATAAATTGTACGTTTTGTGGGTGATGTGTAATGGTTGGTTAAAATGTGTATAAGTGTGAATTTGTTGTACTGTGTTTTGGCATGTGCTTAGCATGTGTGATTTAGATTTAGCAAAGATTTTACGGGCACGTGGTAACGTAAAAATTAATATTTTAGTGTCGATTTCAAAATCTGGTCGTGGGATTTTTACATAGGGCTGTGACTTTTTGTTTTGATTAAAATAAATTTACCATTGTACTGTGATTTTCCATTTATTGTTGCATGTATAGAGAACTGTATTTAAGAGATTTTGCATTGCCGTGTGATTTTGAGTATTAAATGAGATGTTAAATTGGATTCATTTTTGGGTGCTGATACTGGGAATTCAGAACTAACTCAAAACATATCAAAAATTAAGCTAAAATTAGACTCTAGATGACATTTCGAGGATTGCGAAATTTAGGGTATTTAAGCCACTGCGCAGTAGTCTTAGCAATTTTAATTGCCACAAGATTGCTGTCAGTCGAAGTGAGGATTATTGGTAAGTGGCTCTGCCACCAATTTATTGTATAATTTTGTTTATTTGATGGTTTAATAAAGATATTGGGATTAAGATGAACCACAATAAATTAATTTAAACACACGAGATATAAAACTTTTCTGCTGAAAAACTACGACACCCAAGGCTCACGCGGGCTACAATTTGGTGCCGCAAGCCTGGATTTTCTAATTAAGGCACACCTATAAGTTTGGGATTTAGCACAAACGTCTTAAATAAATTTGGGTTAAGTTGATTTTGAATTTTTACCAATTTTAAAACGCTGGATATAAATTCCTCTGATGATTTCATTGAAAAATTCTATCGACGATATTCAGATGGTTCGCGTGGGCCGAAAATAAAATTGAGACAGCGTGATACGGAAAACATGAGTATTCATGGAGATAGAAAGCCTAGTGCTTCCGCTGAAAATAATAAAATAATGCCCGGTCACAACCAAGAACGCAGAGCTATCGAAGTTAAAAATGTTCCTTTATATCTTGAAAATTTTGGCGATGATTTTGAAGAATGGTTAGGTACTTTTGAACGAGTAGCGCTAGCGAACGAGTGGGATGAGCCTCATATGGCTCGACTTCTACCAGCATATTTGAGAGACGACGCTGCCAGAAAATGAGATTCCCTGCCAGCGGGGGTACAGAAAAGTTATAATCGGGTGAGAGCATCGCTAAAAGAACTCTTAATACCTAAAGAGATAACTAATCAGTATAGCATCCAACTAAGTACCAGAACTCAGGGACCTATGGAGCCTGTGGAGATTTATGCTAGAGACATAGAAAGATTGGTTCGCAAGGCATATCCATCGCTCGACACTGAGAGTAGAGAACGTGTTGCTTTGGACAACTTTTTGAACGGCCTCAAAGGGTCAATTAAGAGATTTGTCGTGACATCAGGACCAATTTCTTTTCAAGCAGCAATCACGCGTGGCTGCGAGCAGGAATGTTAAGAGAAATTGGATACGCCTTCCGAAGCAACAATCGCCAATTGTGATAAATTAGTGGCCATTGATGAAAAACGTGTCACAAATGGATTGGAGCAAAAGATGTAAAATATTTTAAAGCTGAATAAGGAATTAGTGCAACTAGTTTTGAATATTAAATCAGAAAATGAAGAATATAAGAAAAACTCTTATTACGTTAACAATAGAAATAGGATGACGCCGGGTGGTCGTAAAATATGCGATTATTGCCGAAGGCCTGGTCACATCAAGTTCAACTGTCCCCAGAGACGAACACGATTTTCAAGTAGAGCGTATTCAAACAATACTTGGGCCCCTAACACAACCCCTCCATATTTTTGGCAAACTCGAAGCCCTAAAAACTCATGGCTCCCTGGACCGCTCGGTTTCAGATCTTTTAATCAAACGCCTCAAACGAATCAATTTTTGAAAACGTTACGGATGGATAGGTTAGGTTGGAACGACGATGTACGGTATAATCAGTCACAGAAGACGACGACGCAGTTGGTGGATTGGAAAACGAGGCTGAGAGGTTACGTGAGCAAAATGGCAGGTTAGCAAACAGAATTATATAAAGTAATAGTACAAGCGGAGCTTAAGCAATGATATGTCAAATGCCAGTGGCGAAAACGTTAAAGATGACAAAGATTCAGTTGTTATGACTGATCGTAATGAAATAAATTCTGCCACTGTACCAAATTGCACGCTTACAAGTAAACCGTTGTACTTTAGGCATAGGATAACTGCAAAAATTCAAAATAAAATTCATTCTAATGATTCGATCAATGGAAATTTACCACCTGATGAAAATATTGGTAATCTTCGTTCCACATGTATAACATTACATAATACATCAGAGTTATGCGCAATGTCTGAACAAAATAGCAATAGCGGTAGTTTTCAAAGCTCGGTTTCGATAGAACACGTAGGCCAACCTTTAAGTATTGGTGCGTTATCTCGCGCATTTATAAATACAAAGTTTCGTTTGTACCAGCAAGTAGTAATAAACTTACTTGCTTGTTTTAGAAAAATGTCTTTGGCCGAACAAGCAAATAAATCTGGCCCAAATTCTAATAAAGGCAAATTGTCGGAAAGAGTCGTGTAGCCCCTCTTCAAATACGAATACCGGCGAATGATTCCTCCCGGGACAAAACATCGAGCTATTGTAGAGACTGCGGAAAACCCATGCAAGATTTGGGTTTCCTTGGTAAAAGAGAATCGTGGTATGGAACTTATTAGTGCGTGCATGCCACCTGCGGACGGACTGATGGTCATGGAATTTAAGGATGTTCAGGTACATAAACGGTGCGTTGTCGTAATGGCAGGGCAACCACTGCGCGGCGAAATTAGATCGATCCCACAACCAGGGCACTATAACGTTTGGCTTGTCGACGTAGGGCGCGGAAATATGTGCTTTATTAATGAATTGTTTGAATTACCGCGGCATGCTGCGCTGATAAATCTACCGCCGCAGTGTTTTCAGGTAAAACTTGAAAACCTCATGCCGCTACATGGGCAAATCCGGTTTGGACCGTATATCTTCGGCTTTCTCCAACGTCTGGTGAACCTGGAGGTAATACTGGAAATCACCGGCATTTACGCCCGAATTTCTACTCAGTGAAAATTGTTGTTGGGATGCGTCACGGGGTGTCAGAGATGTTAGTCTCGCAGGGTCAGGCACAATTTGATAACATCGCGTGCGCACAAGGCCGGAGCATCACCATCGGTGACAGACTATCGGATGACGACGTTCGATTCTTGAGGGAAAATCGCCTTAGCTGTCGGGACTATCATTGCTTGGCATGTTACAGTACCGAGATAATCGTATTGGTGGATGCCTTGTTAGATCACTTCTTATCGGCATCCCCCATGGGGGTTTCCGCAAGGCATCATCTTGAATGGTTTCATATACCTAAGAATGGTACACTACGTCAGCAAGCGTTGGAATTGGTGGCAGAGCCGATGGATTTATCGAGGATAACTCGAGGTCATTTGATGGGATGAGATTCTACGCTGCAGGAACCGGTGACCCAGGTAGGCCAAGTTAGGATCAATGAGAATCATAATCGGCTTAAAAAGAAAGAGATCTGCCCATGTGTGATTACTGATTTGTGTGTATCATGTGTAATTATTGCAGACGTTTCAGGTTCACTGCGAAATACGCCTCAAGAATCGAACCGGGTCCAAATCCCAGTGCTAGCATTTTTTGGTAAAGCCAGTCCTTTTTCTAACCATTATCCAGTAGACTTGAATATTGACGGTAAGCAATTTAATTGTACCGAACAACATTATTTGTGCTGTAAATGTTGTTTTGCTGGAGATTTTCGAACAGCTACGGCTGTTATGACTGAATCTTGCCCGAAAGTTCAAAAATCTAGTGTAAAATAAAATGTTCTCTTGTTGTGCGCGATAATAACAACGACTGCTTGATTTCAGGAATGGCATTTAAAACATTATATAGAGCGAACTTAGCAAAATTTTCTCAAAACTTTGAGTTGCGATATAAGCTTCTGAAAACGGATAGTATGTACTTAGTGGAAGCGAGTTACAGTATAAAATGGGGGTGCGGTTTGAGTATTGCGGAGCAACGCGTTTATGATATGTAAAAGCACAAGGGTGAAAATGATATGGGAAAATTTTTGATGATTATAAGGGATCGATTAAAAGCTTCAATAAAACTTGATGTAAATAACTGTTATGATCAAGAATCATTTAACAGCAATGAAGCAGGAAATTTTTGCGTGTATACTGGAAAATGTAGAGACTCTGAAGTTAATATAAGTAACGTGTCAATTATATTAGGTAAGTTATTTGACGTAATACCTGTAGAAATATTGTGTGACACGGGCTGTAACATATGTTTGTTAAATTTTCAGTCTGCGGAGCGCTTACCAAATTTCGGATCGCTGCGGAAATTAGCAACTTCTGGGCAAGTGGCGAAGACAGTAAGTGGGCAGGGCCTGCAACTATTGGGCGAAATGGACGTAGAACTACACATTGATGGCATAATATACAAGAAGAAGGTTTTTGTAAGTAAAAATATTCCACATGATGTTATTTTAGGAATAGGTTTTATGATTTTATATCAATGCGTTATTAACGTGCATAAGGGGAAGTTTATTATTAGGGATCACAGTATAAGATTATGGGATTTGCGCGGCTCTGACAAATGGGTTGCAAATATGATAAATAGTCATACATCTGTTGTGATGTTGGGCGATTCAAAAACCAGAAATGTTCACAATGAATTTTCGGAAACAGAAGTTGTAATTCCAAATGTTGTCCTTTCTGAGTCTGATTTAAACGACGCTTTTTGAATTCTCGGTGTACTGTTTTTTCATTTTTTGATTACGATTTAGGAAAGTTGAAATTTGTGAAGTATTCTATAAATTGTAGAAACAGCCCTCCGATTTGTCAAAGACCATTTCGTATACCATAAGTTGCTCGTGACGATATCCAGAAACAGTTGGAAAATATGAAAAAATACGGCATAATTAGACCATCAGCTTCACCGTGGGCATCACCCATTGTAGTGATTCGTAAGAAAACCGGAGAAAATAGGCTTTGTGTGGACTTCAGAAAGTTAAGCGCTGTCACCAAATCCGACGTATTTCTGATTCCCCGAATAGGTGATTGCTTAGATAAATTACATGGATCCAAATATTTTTCGACATTAGACCTGACTAGTGGATACTGGCAAATGGAACTTGAGGAAGAGCATAAGGAAAAGACGGCGTTTATCACAGAAAACGGACTGTATGAATTCAACGTTATGCCCTTCGGATTAAAGTGCTCTCGTAGTTCTTTCATGACGGCAATAAAATTTTTATTGGCTGGACTTGAACATAAGGTACTTTCTTATGTAAATGACATACTAATTTTTTCACCGTCGTTTGGTCAGCATTTACAAGATTTAGCAGAAATATTCAGTCGTCTGGAACAAGGCAACTTGAAACCGAAGCACAAGAAATGTTGCTTTGGGAAAACGAAAGTGCAGTTTTTGGGGCACGTCGTTTTAAGCAATGGCATCGAACCAGATATGCAAAAGGTGACGGCAGTTAAAGAGAACTCAGTACCAAGAAACGTTAAAGAGGTAAGAGGATTTTTAGGTTTGGCATCTTATTGTAGGAGGTTTATAAAAGACTTTGCGAAAATTGCATCGCCATTAAATATGCTTCTGAAAAAAGAGATAGTTTTTGCCTGGACCGCTGATTGCCAAGAAGCCTTTGATAAACTAAAGTTGTGCTTAATCGAATATCCCGTGTTAAAATGTTCCGATTTCTCAAAACAGTTTTTATTAATCACAGATGCCAGTAATGACGGTTTAGGAGTAGTGTTGTCACAAGTCGAATATAATGCGGAACACGTTATTGCGTATGCATCTCAGACGTTAGCCGCAGCTGAAAAAAATTATGCTGTAACAGAAAAGGAAGGTTTAGCTGTGGTGTAGGGAGTAAAATATTTTAGACACTATCTATTGGGAAGAAAGTTTAAAATAATAACGGATCATTCTGCTCTAAAATAGCTTATGAATATTAAGGAGAAAAATGGAAGATTGCTAAGATGGCCTCTTTTGTTGTCTGAATTCGACTTTGACGTTGGACACCGGGCTGGAAAACTTAACACCAACGGCGACGCCTTATCTTGGTGGCCGGTTAAAAATTACAATGTTCAAAATGAAGACGATGACGACCAATTGTGCTTCCCTAGTGAAAGAGATGTTAATTGTGTCATTGTAAATGGTATTTCAGATGACTTAGAAGATAGTATGGGGAAAAGTGGATTGGCGAATGGGGATCCAATAATAACATCCGAAAATTGCAACGGTGGGACAGCACACTTCAAAAAATAATATGTTACTTGGAAAATGATAACGGTGTGGTTGATAAAGAGTATGTCGAAAAAAGGTACGTAAACTTTGTATTGATTAGTGGTACTTTGTATAACGTTTGGGAGGAAAAGCGTTCAAACCGTAGAGCTAAAACATGTTATCGTCTGGTAATTCCGACGGTTTTGAAAACGGAGATAATGTAATCTTTACATGATGATTTATTGGAAGGTGGACATATAGGGTTTGATCGTACTTTTGGGAAAATTCGGGAAAGGTTTTGTTGGAATGCAATGTATTCGGATATTAAAAATTGGTGTCTTTCGTGCGTTTCGTGTGCAGCCAAAAATGACCCTCAAAAGAAAATGAAAGCTGCGCTTCAATCTGTTCCGATAGTGAATCGACCATTTGATATTATTGCCGTTGATTGTGTAGACAAACAGAGAGCGGAAATAACTATATTGTTGTTTTCACAGAATATTTGACAAAATGAGCTGATGCAAGCGCTGTGCCCGATATCACGAGTGAAACCATAGCTAGACTTATAGTTGAAGACATCATGTGTCGCTATGGTGCACCAGCTAAGCTGCTATCAGATAGAGGTTCAAATTTTATGAGTGAACTAGTGAAATGGATCTGTCACTTTACGGATACCCGAAAAATAAATACATCGCCGTACAAGCCTTCTACAGATGGTCAGTGTGAGAGATTGAACAAAACGTTAGTGTCGATGTTATCTCATTATGTAAATACAGCGCATACGGATTGGGATATGTATTAAAATTTTGTATTGTTCTCTTATAGGACAGCTATGCACGAATCAACAAAGGAAACGGTATTTTACTTGTTATATGGCCGCGATCCAAGATTGGGAATAGAGGTTGGAATTCATGGAAGGTATAGCGCGTCTTGTATAGATAACATGGAAGACTATCGTGAAAAGATGGTGGTAGGTTTTGAGATGGCACGGAAATTGGCTACTGAAAACATTGAGCGAGCGCAGCAGAAGCAAAAAGATCACTACAACAAATCAGCAGCCGATTGCAAACTAGTGGTTGGCCAGAAAGTATAGTATTATTGCCCCGGCGTTAAGAAAGGTAACACTCCAAAGTTATGTCATTTATGGCATGGTCCATATAGAATTATCGAATTCACAAGTAAGGTTAACGTCAAACTGAGACCCTGTAAAGGGAATAAACCCGATAAAATAGTGCATGTTAATTTTTGTAAACCTTGTTATGGCACCGAAAAACCAAATAACACTTTAGCGCTTGATGGTGAAGCGGATCTGGATCAGTTGAACTTGAGTGGCTTTAGTCAAGAACTAGAGGGTACTTCAATGAGCAAAAATGCTGATAATGTTATGGATTCTTTTTCAGACTCGAATAATAACAGTACCCAGTCTATTGAAGCTGTAGGTGGATCTACTATTGAAGCAGAACCGGTGTTGCACAGTCAAAGGGAAAATTATGCTCGAAGGCGTTTGTATAGTAGGTCTTCGTGCGACGAGAACCATGGTGGTATTCCGAAACAGCGTGCCGTTGGAACCGAATGTGTGGGCGATTTCGAACAAATACAACAATAAACTGAGTTTCAGTAAGTGTTGTTTTATTTATATAATTATTTGTAGTATTTTAAAAGTTACTTGCGAAAGAGATCCTAATTCATCGGCAGTAAAAATTAACCAAAATTATTCAGTACTGTTTCAACGCAAAAGAATATTGGATAACGCGCAAGATTTTATTGAGCATCACATTGTTATCCTCCTTGAACTTAGTATTCAAGAACCGTCACCTTCACCTTCATGTTTTAATGTCAATGATAAAAATGAGTCGGACACTTTTGATTTTCTTTTAAAACTATACTGTCAAATTTCATCTGAGATGAATATAGCCTATAGGTCAACGTACCAAAGAGTAAAGAATAGGTTAGAGAACTTAACCAATAGCGCAAAAGCGTTCATGGGTACGGAAATTCGTACTCGCCAAAAACGGGGGTTACTTAGTGGTATAGCGTGTTTCGTTGAATCGATTTTTGGTGGTTACAATTTGGGAGCTGGAGCGGATGCAGAGAAAGCACGGAGTGCATTGAACACCATGAATTCAAGAGTGTCTGTGTCAACAGAAATAACACGGGTAAATGGGCGTCTAATTTCTCTTTCAAAATTAACTAATAAGGGTTTTCAAAATCAAGAAAAACGTGTTGAAGTGTTAAGCGGAATGATAACAAAATTGGGAGAGGTGCAAGAACGCTTTCGGAGTTCAATTATAGCCATGGGATTAGCCTTAAATAAGACAGTCCAGTTGGGTTATGTGCCATTGAATTTCAACGCGAACCTAGTAAGGTGGATTTCAAGTTACTTTCACTGGCAAGAACAAATTAATTGGGTGTATTTTCTTGTTTGTTCAGTGCAAAGTTTGGAAACAGGGTACATAACAGCTGAGTTGGTGCCCCCAGTTACTTTAACTCAGTCATTAGTCTCGTTAGAGAATCATCTAATTCCAATTGGATTGAAATTAATGTATGGATTGGGCAATATTAGTATGTACTACAGGGCACCTATTGTTAAGGCTGTCTATTCGAGTTATTCTTCTTTGATAATTGCGTTGAGAATTCCTGTAATGAGAGAAAATATGGAGTTTGAATTATGGAAAATAACCTATCGTCAGTTGTCAGTAGGAGATAGTGTGTACTTACAGGTCAAGGCAAAATACGATATTGTTGGAATTAATCAGGATGCTAGTCAGTATGTTTTGTTAACACGGTATCAACTAAGCAACTGTGTGGGGTCAAAGCATTTGCGTTGCCCGGTGGTATACCCCAGGGTTTCAAGAAGTGAGAAGGTATGTGAACTAAGTTTGTTTAGAGGGAATGTTGACGTTAGCAGCTTGTATGATTTAGTTTTAACAAAGGATAAATCTCCAGTGCAAGCGTTTGATATGGGTGCAGGCGAATGGTTTATGGGTGCCTTTGAGTCAGATTGGACGGTATTTTGTGACAATGATGTGCCTATAAAGATCCTTGTAATCAGTGTATAGTTTCCTTGGCATGTGGATGCGGAATGATGATGAAAGAAATGACGTTACCAGTAAGGAGACACAACTGCTTTGAAGTACGGGAGTCGGAAAGTGGGGGTCTTGTTGAAGACTTTGTATTTAAGACTATGGAAATACCTAATATTTCTACAAAAGGGATGGGAGTATGCGTTGGAAAACCGGATCTTAAAAATTTAACTTTGTATTTTGAGAACAATTTGAGATCCGATACAGAGAACGTTATGAATTTTACCAAGTTTCAACAAATTTTAATGATTGAAAATAATTCATTCGTTTCGGAGGATGTTGCTCTGAAAAATTATGTGGAGTGGAAAATTTCTCGAGTTGAGAACCAAAAGTCGAGTAGCTGGATTTATGTAATAATTTTAGCTGTTGGAGAGGTAATGCTTTTCTGTATGATATTTTTAGTGTATTGCAGGACAACAAGCGGCGGAGCAACGATCGTCAAGGGAGAACAGCGTGCTCCGACAGATGGAACACCACTAACCCCACCACAGTTATTACGTAGTTTAGGATTAGATAAGATGACACCACAAGCGGAAGAGTTTGAGTTGACTTCTTTGGACTTAGTTACCCCTAAGAAATTATCTGGGAAAAAGGACTAGTTTGAGTCGTTGAAACAGATGCAAGATACTTAATACTGAATGCGTGTCAGTACTATGTGATTGGTAGATCTCTTTCTACAAGTAATCTTTGTACGGATGTGACAGCGAATATAGACTTTATAATATATTGAATATTGGTAGTATGACATTTTGTTACGTATTGCGAATACGGGGTCGATTATAACATAGATAACGTGCAATTACTTTGTTAAAAAAATTATAATAATTTTTGTAAATGTTACATTTCAGGTCACAGTAGGTAAGGACGTCTTCTTTTCATATTTAGTTTAGGTATAAAATACGCTCGAAGTTTTGGATGGGATGCAATGAGTCCATGTTTTACAGGCAATAGTGTATTCAGTATGTAGTAGTTTGTTGGGTAATTAAAAACTGTGAACAAAGTGATCGAGAATAGGATGTTGTAGTGTTTCACGATTGCGTGTGAATTACTTAATATGTCGTGTCACATTAGCGTACGAATTAGTTAAACTTTGTCGCATTATGAATTTTCGTTCACAGTGGTGTACGAGTTACTCATACTTTGTTTGCATATAGTTAAAACGAAAAGCATATATTGTAAATACGTATAAAATTATAAATACGTAATTTCAGGAAGCCAAGGTAAAATTTTCCAAACGTATTGATATCGCTTACAGGATGAAACGTGCATTCGGGATCTTCGTAAGGAACAGTCGGTACAGTTTATAGACTTCGTTGAGAAAAGGTGGGTTGTCATTTGAAGTTCTTCTATTGGTAAAAAATAAAAAAAATAACTCCATACTGGGGTCAAAACTGAATAATATGGAAAACTTGTATATAAAAGCTGGTGGCTTAGTGGATGGGAAGCTGATTTTATAACCAGGTGGTAGCTGGTTCCAGCCCTGGGTCGAAAAAATATCAAAATTCTATTGCCTATTTTTCTAGGCTTTCTTTTCACGGTGGGTGTAGTATTTTGCTGGGATTTCGGGTAATGGATGCCAGTCGAGAAGATTAGACGCGTTGAGTGTGAAGTATTCACTCTCAATTTACTTTCAATTTCAAATTACGCTTGACTAAGAAATAATGTAGAAAAAGCACGCAAAAGCTGGGTTTCGATAGTATTCACTCTCAATTTACTTTCAATTTCAAATTACGCTTGACTAAGAAATAATGTAGAAAAAGCACGCACAAGCTGGGTTTCGATATCGGGAGCTTCAATATCGTAAGCAGACAACATACCACTGAGCTAAGAGTTGTTCTAAAACGTCAATTTCGTATGTTAGCTTTATGATAGTAAAAATATAATAAAATTTTTACTGAAACCAGAGACAACAGAATATTAATATTTAGAAGAATGGAAAAGGTCTTATGTAAACAAGTTAAAAAAACGGTAATATTGAGATTGCCTGGGGGCATGTTTTAGCGCCCCTTCAAGATTCATTCAAGATTGATTAAAACTCTGCTTTGTGATACTACATTGCCCAAACTTATCGAGGCATACAGGGTTCGTAATAACGTAATAATTCACATTAATTTGAAGATATATGACATTGTCTTCCGCACAAAAAATATTATTCGCTAAAACTAAAACCCAAAAGTCGTGCTAAGATTCGCATGTTGAAAGAAAAAAATGTTTAATAAATTAAATGAACTGAAAATTCTTGTATAATATTGATTTTATTGATTAACACGTTCATTTATTATCTTTCATTGTTATGATTAAGTTATTGCAATGTTGATGTATAGATTTAAATGAATACTAATTCTCGTGTCTCTGATTATAGATCATGCTACAAGCTGTATCCAGTGATAAAAAAGAAGATACTTTCCTAAAAAATAAAAATAAAAATAAAAAAATGAAATATATGTAATATTTTAATTGATTAATTGCTGTGATTTTGAAATAGATAACATCGGTTCAAAATTAAAAAAAATAATAATAAATTAGTAATGTAGTACAGAGATAGGGGAATTTTTTAATGTATGTATGTGATGTATTATATATGCTTAACATATATGTGGGTTGGTGTGACTGAATCAGAAATGGAAAAAGATTGGGATTTCTGATATGTGTGTATTCCCGACTTTGCAACACTAAATATAACTGCAATCGAAATTTTATCAATACATACGAATTACCAAATCAACCTGATTACAGATGTAGTTCAGCGTGATCACTGAACATGTGATCGAATGGTTAGCATAATGCTGACGAACTGTATTATCTACATAATTGAAGCAGTTAAAATAAGGTGGAAGTATCCTTCGCAACGGTAGAAAGTGTTTGTTTGTTGCTGTTGTGTGTGGTTAAACTCTATGATCGGTGGTGCAACGGAATAATAAATAACTCTGAAAAAAAACTGAACATTTTCATGAAATAGTGAATAAATTGTGTGTATAATTCTGTTTAGTATTGATGTATATATATACTGTGACTGCGATATTTTGGAATGTTATATTATTCAAATTTGAGGACAAATTTTATGCGAGGAGGGGCAAATCTAGCGGCGTTAAATCATACGATCCGACTATATATAAGCAAATTTAGTGTTTCTAATCTTCAAAATAAATGAATGACGATTCCCCAATGTTACTGACCCCCCAATGTTACTGGTGCGCCCCCCCCGCCCCCTACCAAAACTGATTTTTCTTAAACTTCAAGTAATTATTAAATTAGTGCTTTTTAAAATAATGTACTCATTCCCCTAGTGTCTGTAAGGGATCTAATATCCCGGTGTACTAAGCTTGGGGAAGTCGATTCCAGCCTGGGTTCGGCATGATTTTGAAGAATATTAACAAAGTCGAATCTAAAAATTGTGTAAAGTCTGACAAATGACAAAAAAAGCTTTCTGTGTTTTTTCATGTACCGTTCTCTGGTTGTTTAGTACTGTCAATATTTCATGCATGTAAAGTGAATTTAAATAGTTTTATGTTCTCTCCATTTAATAAGTTCGGTAGAAGACTGGTTTAGACAGTTGTACACGGGGTTTGTCGTGAGTTCGATCCTCACCCTAACCTTATTTAATTTTTTGGTATTTTTGGTTACCTTTTATAGTTTTTGGGTTGACATTGGGCAAACTTCTGTAAATAACTTCTGACCATGATTTTGTGACCCATAATTGAACGCAAACAAGTTCGGAGGTATTACTAACCGAAGTTACCAAACTGTTTGACATAATTTATATCTGCAAGGTGTGTTGTAAGTTTGTATATATAAATTGTACGATTTGTGGGTGATGTGTAATGGTTGCTTAAAATGTGTATAAGTGTGAATTAGTTGTACTGTGTTTTGGCATGTGCTTAGCATGTGAGATTTAGATTTAGCAAAGATTTTACAGGCACGTGGTAATGTAAAAATTAATATTTTAGTGTCGATTTCAAAATCTGGTCGTGCGATTTTGACTCTAGATGATATTTCGAGGATTGCGAAATTTAGGGTATTTAAGCGACTGCGCAGTAGTCTTAGCAATTTTAATTGCCACAATATTGCTGTCAATCGAAGTGAGGATTATTGGTAAGTGGCTCTGCCACCAATTTATTGTATAATTTTGTTTATTTGATGGGTTAATAAAGAAATTGGGAGCAAGATGAACCACAATTAAATTAATTTAAACACACGACATATAAAACTTTTCTGCTTAAGAACTACGACACCCAAGGCTCACACGGGCTTCCATCCTGTTTGATATTGGCACCTGTCCAATTTGGACAATTATAATTATCCAAATTTATATTGGTATTTAAATTTATAGACAATAATCCAATTTTATATTGGTGCACCCTCCAGTTTGATATTGCTGCCCCTCGTCAGTTTGATATTGGCCCCTCCAGGTTGATTTTCGCCCCGTCCAGTTAAATATTCGCCCCTTCCAGTTAGATATTGGCATCTTCCAATTTGATATTGGTGCCCCCTCCAGTTTGATATTGGCATCTTGCAGTTTGCTATTAGTGCCCCGTCCAGTTTGATATTGGTGCCTCCTCCATTTTGATATTGGAATCCCCTCCAGTTTGATATTGCAACCCCCGCCAACGGAACCATGGGTGGCGGAAGAAAAGCAACACCCGCAATGAGTTTCCCATGTCCAGAAAACCCCCAAGTGATACTTTTTAGCTGCCTAGGACGTCAGAACAAATATTCGAATTTTAAGTCGAGGAACGACGAGGATGCCATACGTCAGGCTCCATAACTGCAGAATCGGAGCCTCAATCGAAACACAAAAAAGTGACATCGGCATTTATCGTTTTCCTATGATATAAAAACAACTAGAGAAAAATATCTAAAGTTAAGATAAAAGTAATCTTGCTCGAGGGTGTTAAAATGGGGTAAAAACCCTCGTTTTGACCTCTGACACTCGAACCAGACTTCAAATCAAAAAATTCTCGGGGATATGCACTTTAAATGTACACTATGTCGGTTCGAATGAGCCCAAGGTCATCAAAATCGACAAAGTCGTTCCCGAATTATAGCCGATCACACACAGACGGAATTTAAAAGATTTAACACTTGCAACACACAATCTCCGCTACGTTACACTCTGATAGAGTGATTTGTTAAAAAACGAGAAGGTAGGTTAACCCATGATTGCGCAGCGAGCGGTATCACTGCAAGCAAGCGGCGTTTATAGTTATAAAAACGCTCGAACGAATCAACTCATCGTTTTAGCCTCGAAAATTTTTATATTCGTGTATTTGTCAAATTACACAACATAATCATTCGTAGATCAAAGGGGTCCCAGTACACGCAGTATCATGCCAAAAGGGTATAATGCTGACAGATACATTCAAATGAAGCATGTCATTGTTTTCAGTATTCTCGAAAACCTTTATAAAACCACAAATACAACAGATTATAACATTTGGTTGAAGAACACGGAAGCATGCATTGTTCAAGGGGTTCCCCATGGAATGCAGTAAAAAAGTCTACATCTGTCAGATATTTACTCTAATAAACAACGTCATCGACGTTTTCAGCATCCACTAAAACCTTATGCGTGGTTCACAGTGATTTGCGCGCACGAATTGCACACCGCAAGATATTGCAGAGACGATATATTCTAAATAAGTTATTGCAGCGCATTATATCAGTTTGTATTTGGTACGGTCAATAAATCTGCAAAGAACTAATGTAGACTCAATTATATTTACAACTATCGCCACAGCTAAAAACTACGCTGTTGTTGCACCGTCAATCTGCCTAACACTATTGCAGCGACAATACAAACTAACATATACGCTGTGACAGCTTTCTTGCTGCATGGCGACATTAGCAGTTATTATAAATGTAACTAAAGCACCGTTGTAGCTGGCAATGCACTAACAATTTGAGTTTTGTTGCCTAAATATATAAAGTCTCATCTCTAAACAAGGACTTGGCTGGGCCAAGGTTTTGAATGTTGAGTGTATTAATAAGTGTAATTTAGTTCGTTTATTATGGGTGTTATAGTGGTTTTAATGTAGCTCAAGTTGGGTAAACCCATTCAAAATCCCTTTTACCTAATTCTATAACAGTTATAACTGCCGTAATAACGAGATGCTGCTACACAGAGCTTCTCTCATTCAACAAAACGAGCCCAATCAGGTCCACTTAATTTCATTATGCATAGAGATACGATGTTTTCGTATAACTCCGGTCTCACGGGCCCTTTTAAATCCCATTTGCGCCTTAATCATGGATCTAAACTAATGCAAAAGCTTTATATACAATTATATCAAATCTTATTTTTTGTACAAAATATCACATGCATTCTTGATGAATTCGGATATATTATGCTGGGCTTAGTAGTCACAAAAAATTAATGAATAGGCTCTAAAAAAGATAATTATTCGTTACTCTGATAGCCTTTTTATTCCAGTACATTTACAAAGAATTTGCCCTATTGTTCCAATTTTAAACTATTACATATGGTGTTTGTAAAACAGTGTCGATTTCAACCACCCATTTTTACAATACGTAGGCAATTAACAGCAAGTAGTAATATATATTTTAGTGGTGAGGATAAAAACAGACAGCATGAAATACATAAAAACTAGATATATACTTTTTGTTTGTTCAGATATAAAACAATATATAGGATGTCAACTGGCAAATGTCAAGTGCGGTGAATCCCGTATGATTGCTTGTAATTTCATAGTATAATGTGACCCAGTCGCAATCTCCCGATATATCAACTCCATTCGCACCATTTAAAAATAGACATTAGACGCTCAAACATGACCGCGCTTGCAAATTACATCGCATCGAAAAACTTTGTTGAAGTTAGGCATTGTTAAGTCTCGGCAATGTCGATATATTTTAATAAGTACAATTTTCGTTTAAGTTGAACGTTTATTAACAGATAAATGTCAAGATGGCACTAAAATTCTAGGGATAGGTATAATCGAAAATTTATTACGCACAAATTTATATTTGTTTTGACATTTAAAATTGTCTAATAATATCCTCAATATCGATTGACCAATTCTTTCTTATTAACTGCTGCATACAGTGTTATCGCAGCGATACATTGCATTTCGCAGTTCTGATGGTGTGATAATATACGACACACAATTAAGTTGAAAATATCAAGAGTCCATACTGATATCCGAGAGACAATAATTATGGAACTTAATTGAAGTTACGTAAAGTGAATTTTATTGCATGTGATTTCTGTTGAAAGTTGTGATGTGCGAATTTCGAAAATATTCTATTTGGCCGCTGGAGGCAAAAACACCCAATGGTCTTGAGCTGCAAATATGCTTGATGTATTTCAATATATATATTGAATATATATACATTATATATATAATACCAATTATTTACTTATTGACACTTAACCAATTTATACTATATATAAATATATTTAATAAAATATATATAATACCAGTAATATAATACTGATATTTTAACATGGCGGGACTTTAAAAGGAGGTCACGAAGCTGAATTTAGAAGGTCGAAATGTGACTAAGCGCAAAGTAGCCACACTTACTCCGTTTCCGCTCACTTTGCAAGCAGAGGCGCAATTACGAGATGAAAGGGGGTCTGAACAAAATTATTTATTGACCATAGTTTAAAAGTTTGGGCTCACTTGAGCGATAGTATAAATGCTCAATAGAAACGTGATACTTGATTGACAATGTCAATTAGGTATAGTGTTTCACAGAAGTTCCGACTCCAGTGCGCTAAAAGCTCGTATGTATATGCGAGTTACTACTGTAACGCAACACTCCGCTAAAACGAATAGTTGCTAAACAGTACGCATGTAGCTAAAAACATTTGCTAGTGAAAAAGCTGGAACACAACAAATCGTGAGCGCCACTTAAGTTATGATCGCTACATTAGAAATAATTTTAATTGTGGCCTCTGAGATGTTTGATATCTATTGTTGCAGCAATACAAACAACCATCGTATTGTAGCTACAATAACAAACAGCGTATTTTATCGGAACCATTACTCAACGTTTCTGCTGTCGAGCAATAGAATCCCATTTTATTGCAACAGCAATGTTTTTAACTTTAGCTATTGGCGACAATGTATATAATATAATATAATGCCAGGACAATTGGTTTTCCATATAGCATGGTCGTTGCAATAGCTTACGGTGTGCAGTTCGTGCACTCACTACTTTGTGAATCGTGCATTATTACCACAAATGCAAAGAAATAATACCTTAAGTTGAAAATGACGAAATCATGCTTAGCTCGATGTGGACATGGCATGTACTACCGATTCAAAAATCTAAATTGGTCAGAAATCCACTCAAATAAATTATTTCATCGTTTTCTGCATCCTGGAAACTCTTTACGGCCACAAAACCAACAAATTGCGTGAAAATCATGGAATTCTGTATGGCTTCAGGGAGGTATCTATGGGATACAGCACCTTTACACAAAGGGGTATATTCCCAACCACACTCAAATAAATTACTTCACCATTTTCAGCATGCTAGCCAACCCTTATAATAGAAGATGCAACATAATATGAAATTGCGTTAGAAATGACGAAATCAGGCATAGTTCTTGGAGGCAGGGGTGTCTGTGGATACAATACTGTTCCAAAAAGGTTACGCGGATCACAGAGAAGTTCAAAAAAGCACTCAATCGTTTACAGTCTCCTCAAAAACCTTTGTAATAACAGATGCAACAAAATATGACATAACATTTAAAATAACAAAGTCATGCATTTTTGTTAGGGAGCTGGTTGCAGAGGATACAGTGTAGCATCTCACTACGCTAACATATATAGCGTAGCTGAACATGCTGTGATCGGGGCCTGTGGTGTAATGGTTCTCGCAACAGCTACATCCACTCAGCTCTGGTGATCAGCAACTTCATCACAGCAAAATCTTTGTTCCACCTGTAGTTACGGAATCGAAAATACCTGCTTTGGCAAGCCTCGGGAAAGTCCATTATACGATCTCGTCGTTGCATAGTGATGCCTTCGGTTGTCGCCTGAGGGTCCCGCTGTGGATAAGGATGGTCACGGCTGTGGCCAGAGACGGAGCCTTTCGTTGGATCAGAATCCGATACGCAGTGGTGATACGGATGCAGCTGCGGCGATCAAACGACAAAAACTGCTAGCACCAAGCGATAGTATGGTGAAAATTTTTAATGCTCGTCCGGAAAGCTCCGACAGCGGAGCAGCGGCAGTTATCCCAGCAGTTGCGGACGTTATGAACGATTTGCGTCGGGAATACCAGCGAGATCAACGGACGTGTTCGGTGACATTTGCTGATGTCTGTTCACCGGATCAGCTGTATGAAGCAGCAACCATTTCAGGAACATTTATTGTGGGTCGCTACGAGTCGAACGATGCATGCGCACGAAATCAAAGCCGGGCCGATGCTGAAGTTTGCGATCGTCAAGCGAGCGGAATTTGGCTTTGTTCTGAGGTGGTTCTCAAAAACGATGGTTGTGTAGCTCGTCCAGTGGCTGAAATCGCGCTGGCTTTGTACTTAAGGGCGTTGACCGGATCTATAATTGTTGTCTCGCTAAATGAACGCCAGTTGGAATTGGCGGTACGACAAAAACATCAGCAGCAGCAACAGCAGAATCGGAATGCGGCCAGTGGTCGACGACGACGAAGCAACGCCGGTGGGGCCCAAGTAACATAGCTTATATTTGGTGATGCTACAACAGCACCATTCCAAACATGGTACACCGGTCATAGATATGTTCAAATGTATCACGCTATTTCTTCCGTTCAATGCTTAGTAATCACTATTCTAAAAATATGATATATAAGGATTAAAATGTGTCCTTTTGGGACTTCCTGGTAGAACAGTATTAAAAGACCATACATTTGGTTTGTGTTTACAATGGCACAGGATCCAATAACCCGCAAGCCTAAACCAATAACTGGCTCCAAACTGTTAATCTTGGCCCAAAATATGAGATTTCGATTTCTTAAGTATTTTTGCAATGAAGTCCGATGAAACCATAATTTAACTGTCACAGCTGTGCCGGACAAAATGCGGCCCCAACTTGAAGAAGAGTCAAAACCTGTCAAAATACCGGAATTCAACCTAAATTGGGATATTAACATGGATTCAAGGTGAGGGATTAAAGGATAATTAAGCCTCGGTAGGTTCCAGAGATACATGGTTTGGAAAAACAATGGTCTATGGGTTATTAGCAACCAAGTTTAATAAAATATCCCGATGACATATCTAAATTTGGCGCAGAAGTTAGAATTTGAGGTCTCTAAGGGGTATTGTGCGATACAAGAGACTGCCGGGGAGTAAATTATTGGCATAAAACTCGTAGCCACGTCATCAGAGTGAAATATGACCCAGGATAGCGCCAATGCGTAAACGTGAAGCAAGAACGGTCAAAACGTGTAAATTCTGAAGAAAGTTAAAATTTGGGGGTTTTGATGTATCTTGAGACCTGTGTGGATGCAACATAAACTCGTGAAACCAAGCCATAAGATATCCCTGCTTGTTTTCGCGGAATCTAGTTCAGTGATGTCAACCTGCAAGTTTGTACCGCTCGAGGGCCACTGAAGACGAATTAGTGGTTACAACACGTATCGGTGATCACCCCTTTTAAACATGGACGGAGAAATTTTTAACAAAGGCTTAATTAGGCCATAAAATGAATATTTGGTGGTTTAGGTGTCTTTGTAGACTTTAAACAGTGCCATATAGTCATCCGAGTTGAAATAGAGAACAGCGCTGCATATGACAAAACTGCAGAACTGAAAGTTACAACAAGTTTCTTTATTTGGTTGTGAAAGCCACAATAGATAATTTGAAGGCCGCCAATTTCCACGTATGGATAAAATAACATATTTTAATTTCATAAAAAAGTGAAAATTTAGGCGTTGAATGTGTTTTCCAGAATTAGACGAGCTATCAGAGCCTATTCTGGAAGCGAAAGATGAAAATGTGCACCATGGTCACCAACTAACAAAAATGGACTAGAACCGGGCCTAGATATCTTAAGGGCTTCTTAAGCAGAACAAAAATTTGACAAATGCAATTAGAAATTTTCCTGAAAATGCGCAGTATCACAATATACAACTTCCGAAAATATATCTAGTTCTGAATTCGCAAAATATGTGTTCAAATTTTTTCCAAGGCTGTAGCATATTGCGCAAAAGTTTGTGTGCTTAATCTTTGAATTTATCAATAGGTTGTCAGATATTTTGACTAACATGCGCCGAATGTTATCTAAACATACTGATAATAACTTACTGCTGTCTGAACAAATAAGGAAAACAGATTATTTGCGATAAGCAACTTAAAAGCAAGAAAATTTTAGGTTTTAACAAACATGCTCATACGGGGTTATCCACCTCTAGCTCGAACAACCCTGGGGGCATCGCCCCATCCGCTCCCCACAACGGGGTGTACCCTGATGCCGCGCTGACGCCCTGCATTCCCCACCCTCGCTGACAGCCTTATCTCTCCGGCAACAACCTCCCCCATCGCACCTGCTAACCCCCTGGGATTTCGGACCTCCGCCCGTGAATTGGTTTTAAGTAAATGGTGACCACAGTCCCTGTAATATAGCATAGTTCCACTTCTCAGCCTAAGATTTATTTTTGTCGTTAACTACTGCATCCTAAATATTACGTGCCTTGCCAATAAGTAGAGTGCTTGTGAGTTCATGGTGTGCTTCGCTTAGATTATCTACTTATAACATGCCTGTGCACCAAAGATTAGAACGAATCGTATAGTGCATATATGTAATGCATATGGATGTAATATGTAAACATAGATGTAATTGCGTAACCATTGTCCGCACTGGATCTTCCTTCGTTTGTAATCTAACCGAACATTCCACTTTTCAATCCTCCGTTTTTAGAGACGCTGCACATAAAGAAGAATGACTTATGATACTATATAATACGGCCATGTACAGTTTAGACAAGCAAAATCGATCATATAACGGTTATGTATATGGTTAATTTAAATTTTGTGTTAATTGTTGTCGATGACGAATTTTAAAAGCAAATTTATAGATTGCGGACATTACTGTATGTTTACGACAAAATTCAATTTGGACACAGCAAAAGCCAACAGCTGTTATGTTTTTCTGCGGCCAATTGAGTTTCGCGCGTCAGCTGATATTTGCATTCGCTTAATCATTCTTGTACAGATTGCACCCAATCTTTAACAACTATAAAAGAGTCAAACAACGCGGACGACAAATGATACGATCTTTCGCTGTAGCACCGTGACACTGAACTAAAAGAAATGTGAGAGAATTCTAATCAAACTGGCACTGCAAGGTAGTTTAAACCAAAGCGGCATGACTTACCCTGACATTCACTACAAATCGCATGCACCACGGTGAAAATAAGACAACTACACTGGTCCGCATCACATGGGTGGAGCGGGAGTGAGCTCCTCAGTTTTGGAGAAAAAGGGTCTGCCGTAAGTTGGCCTCCCAAATTTCGTGTAGCGCCCTAATTTTTGACCGGCGTACTGCGCCCCTTCTGGTAGGGCACTGTGTTAATAGCTAACCACAGCATCAGACGTAGCCGGGATATAATTTTTCGCATTAGACTTTTAGTAGGTGTAATTTTTCGAAGCTGAGACTTAAAACACGTGAACATTCTTGCGCCTTCGGTGTGTAGATCTGTTTCACGATTAACAACTCACCAATTATCTCCAACGAGATTAAATTGTTTCATTTCAGCCCAGGTACGGATACTGGGGAGGAAGACATACATAAAATTCCTTATTTTCCCCAATTTTGTTTAAACACACATAGTTAAA
>JASANE010001663.1:0-65134 GCA_030248225.1 Trileptium ribeirensis
ATAACATTTTTCAGCTGAATACCAGGATGTAACATGAATTCGGATTCCTTCTGGCTATGTTTTCATGGAAACGAAATTTCATATATATATATTTTGTATTCTCTTTGGATATCTCTATCTACACGGCGAAATTTATAAAAAGCTTTCCATTTCCTAGTCAGATTTAGGTAACAACTAAGCCATAAGTGCAACAATATTCTTGGGTGCTATTTTTACTGGCCTGTCAACAACATCCTCTTGAAAAGTGAGTGACCTTGGGGAAGGGGTGTGTTTATTCCCTTTCAAATTTCACAAAGTTTAGGGAACAAAATTTTTCTCTATATGTTATGTATTTCCATATTTTCAGGTACCTTTAACATTACGCTAATTGTCGGGTCATGAAATATCGTTTTAGTTTTATAAGTTGTAGTAATTAATATTTAAGAATATTTAGCATACAGAATTAGTAAATTTAAAGAACATAATAAATCCTGAATTTAGATGAACATGGGAGTTTTGGGTGAGTGGAGTCGTGTATAGGTGATTTGAGAAGCGGGGTCCCCACCCCACTGTAGACAAGCCACATGCACAACATAAAAACAAAATAATTTCTAGGTTTTTACTCCTTTGAGACTAGCATAGAGAAACCCAAGGTCAGCTTTGACCAGTATCAAGAGCGGAGGCCATGATTGTGGTCAAGACCATGACTTTTTGCAAATGTCGATGTAGGAATCGGTGGGAGTAGGTCATCCTTTCTAATTTTTTGTAAAGTTTTCTGCGCAGCGTAGTTGCGGTGGAGGGGGGGGAGGGAAATGTGCGTAAGGGGCGCGGCTTAGCAGGAGAGTAGTGTGGTACCCTCGGGGGTGTGAAGGTAGCCTCCCTGAACCCCTGCTTCAGCATGTATGGTATAGGGCTAGTCTATCACTCAACGTACAATTAAATAGATAATGCCAAAACTAAGTTCTTTGTGGTGGCTGCACAAGGAGCTACAGATACCTATACATTTTTAAAACACTGAAAGCCCTACGTTCTTTAATGTTTGATAAAACTCGGTATTAGTTAATAAAAATATGACTGGTCTGTTTCCAAAATTTTATATTTATGGTACCTTATATATATATATATATACGAAGCGTGACATGTGGCGAAGTCGCAACTACTTTTAGCGTTGCCTTCACTTCCTGCATTATTTGAAATTAGAGCGCATTACTTATTTCCTGCCGATCAACACAACATATGTTATGAAACTCGTGGAGCTGAATATATTGGTAGCCGCGAAATTGCTCTGTGACTAATATTCGTTTAGTTATCGCGGTTTGAGTTTCAAATATCAGCCTTGGCTCAAAAAGTAACATTTTCAAGTATAACAGCATAAGGCATGTATTTATAACCATGAGGTTAAAAACGCACCAGGGCGCATCGATACGAGCATTTTGAGCTATCTTGAACATCAATCGGACCATCTGTTAAAGAGCTATGCTTGCCACCAAATATTTGCACTAGCATATATATAAGCCACCTTTTTGAGCATTAACACTTTTTTACATCAAAGCTTGTTGAAATAAGTTTTATTACGCACCTAAATTTTGTGTCGACCGACTGGATAGGCGTTTTTAGTCTGTTAAACAATTTTTAAATCAGTTATTCTTTTACAGATATCTGCACAAAATGAGTAGCACCTTGGGACCAAACTCCAGAAATTCCAAATTATAAATACTATTAAGTAGGCACATCGTTATTAAGCCGCAGAATTTAGTTTCTCACAAGTTGGTTTCTATACTGAAATTACTATAACAATTCATTATTTGCATTTCTATATTTCAAATATGTCAACTAGCTCCTTCGTTTGAAGCATTGGGTTTTCGGCTAAGCTCTTGCTTAACACAAAATTTACTGTCAGCATAGCTAGCTAATATTTATTGGCGCGCCAAGTCGAAAATATAAAGAAAAACCCGTTTTCGAAATATTATAAATACAGAGAAAGTGTAGCCGATGAATCATGGTGGTGTTACATAGCTAGCGGTTGGTTCTGCCAAATTTTACCTCAATAAGCTATGCATTGGCTGAGATTACTTCGCGTGAGCGCACCAGCAGACTAGTAATTAATATGCGCTATTACCTAATGTAGAAACCCAACGGTTATTAAGGTTAGATATTACTTATTGGTTAAGTAAAATGTTTGGCTAAACTTTTTTGTTCAACCGTTTTATTCCAATAGCAAACAACTAAGCATAATAACGCTAGCACAACAAACAAACATAATTTTTGTACTAACTATTGATAAAAATTAAATATCTACCAGCAACAGCTAGGTGTATTTTAGTGCAGGTTTTTTGTAAGAGAAATATTTATGCCGTGAGTTTAGCACTTTAATTTCGCATTCATAAGGTGTTCATTACGATAAACATTTCTGTTTAATGAAAATGGTAATAGTTTATCGCTCCATCAAACATCCCTGGTACCGGAGGACCATAGAACGGCATGAATTGTGGAGGCATAGCGTAGTGTTGATAAGGCCAAATATTAGTATGTGGCGTCCCCAGACGCAATCCGCCATTTGTTGTTTGGTGGTAATTTCCGGCTTGTGAGCAGTAACTATTTGTGCACATCCATCCCGCCACCGGTCCTATTCCACCCATATTGCACCCCATTTGTCTTTGCGGTCCTCCGTAATATGGCAACTGCCCTAATCCAGCATTGCCCCAAAAAATTTCTCTTTGAGGCACACCGAACTGATCTGCCATAGTAACCGTTGGCTTAATACCATTATTAAATTGCCGCTCGGAATCCAAACAAAAACCTCCTTCCGTCGCTCCTATAACCTTATCTGCAGCCATTGGTTTTTCACCCGAGGCGCCTTTATTCGCCTTTTCACCTTCAGTTTCCTTGCTTCGTTTTACAACCGGTGAATCCGTGCCAAAACATGCTTTTGAACTAGGCCATGCAGTTTGGTCCTCAACAAATTGCTTACCAGCCCGTTATAGCTCTCTGCTCTCCCGCAGACTAGGTTTTAATTTAGGATTTGTATTGTTTGTGGACCCGCTGCTTATTGTAAACTCAGACCAAGCAATGGGTGATCCCTGGGGCGGCGTAAATTTAAGTGCATGCAGGGTTTGGATTTGCAAATTTCAACCAAACTGGAGGGAACTAGACAACATTGCGACGAGCATTTTGAGCTATTGCCAGCATAAATTGGACCAGAGGTTTATGAGTCACGCCTGTCATCACTTATTGCACTAGCTATGTCATCTTATTTAAATTGTACAAGGCCCACTCCCTACGGTAGGTAGGAATAAAGACAAACAAATTTTTGAAATGATTAGCTGTGAAATATGTCGGTATGCCCAATGATGTTAGGTATATTAGCCAGGGTAAATCCAATAATAGTGGAATATATATATACTAGATGCTTCGCCTGGTCCTTCGTTGAGCACTGGCCGAGAAAGACCAAATCAAAAATATCTAGTAATAAAATATTTGAGCTATAGCTAAAACCACCGAGTTAATACTAAAAAACGGAACTAGCTACGTAAGAAAAATATCACAATGAAAATAAAGGCACGCAATACAGGATGTAATTAGCTGCATTTCGGGAGCTGGTACTAAGAAATTAGGGCGGCATTTTCAACTGTGGATGTGGAATAGAGTATTAAACTTAATAAACATTAGTTGCGTTAATAGCCACACAGGAGGTAAATAGTATTCTCGTAAATTAATGTATGCATGGTCCTAGGGTATACACCAACGGTAATAAATATTTAAACGTACCATTTTGTGAAATACGGCAAATATATGCAATCGTTTACTATAGCAATGTATAGTGATAAACCCTGGAATAAATACGGTTAACGTATATGTACTGTGATGGAACGCTGTTACGTACAAGTAGCGGTTTGAATCCTTATGATTGGGGTACAGAACAGTTCGGGGTTTTAGTTTTAACTTAGGTACTAGCAAATGTAAATTCAGCTTCAAAATGGTATTGGACGGTGGGTATTTGTAATTACTTACGAGCACATATAAACACTCTCAAAATCCAGTCAATTTGATTAATTAAGTAAATGATATTTGGGAAGGTCCACAATTCGCTGAATAAGCTGTTTCTCTTGTAAAATATGTGAACATCGAGCAGCGGAAATGTCTTTAACTTTCGTAAAGCTTTTAGTGCAAGTACTAACAACTGAGACACAATTAGGTCAAAAGTATTGAACAGTAGTACAAGCGAACGTTTTTATTTCGATAGAATTTTGGCTATGCTTCGGTTTATTATGTCAAAACATGTTAGCTAAAAACGCTAAATTTGAAAAACATATACAAAATTTGCTAAGGGGCAGGAGAAACATAACGCTGCAGATGAAGCGTGTACGTCAAGACCCTGTTTTTGATTCTGTTGTTTCAATTTTGCTCTTTCCTATATGGTAAAATTAGGTTAAGTTATTTGCTACAGATTATGCCTGGTTATTAATTCCTATATATAGTGTTCTCTTAGGGTTATACGAACATCCAATGTAATATCCACTGGGAAATAATAGAAAAAATCGACTTTGTATCGGAATCAGAATAAATTTGAAACCACATATAAGGGTTGGCGTTCAACAGCATAAAAGTGACAATTTAACTTATTTTGATGATATGGTATAGGACACCGGCGTAGCCAGGATTTCCTCAAGGGGGGGGGACAAAAATACTGCAAAAATTTAGACAAGTAAATACGCTACATGAAGACGCTATAAGCTAAAACGCGGGCTGTTATCAACGCATGATTTAATCACATAGCAAGATTTTTCTCATTACATAAGTAAACTGAATTATCTTAAATTATAGCAAGATTTTTCTCATTATATATGTAAACTGAATTATCTTAAATTATTTTTTTAATTTTTAAACTTTTCCAACGGGTTAGCCAAGCATCTAATACCGGTTGTACTTCAAAAGTCTAATCGGCGGTTATTTTTAGAATATTCGTTAATGATATCATCATAATCAATACTGATGTCTTTGTGTACGAACATCAGGGCCAAGCCGTTCAGTCTAAACTCGCTCATTGAGTTCCGGAGATAAGTTTTTAGATGTTTCAGGGCACTAAATGACCGTTCATTCGTCGCAGTCGTAACAGGTAACGTAGCAAATATTTGAAGCAAAGTAGCTATGTTGGGGTAAACTTGCAATTGTTTTGCAACACTCAACGATTCTAGCACTGTTTTGGGTCGAACCTCGTTTCTTTTCCAATATGTTTGCCACCGCAAATATTCTGTTTCAACGTCTCCTTCCAAAAATTTAGCGTAGAATTGAACTGCTTGTTCTAGGGTGGCGTAATTTCGTTGCACCGCAAGTTCAGGTAATATTGAGCAAAGAAGTTGCCTCTTCGCATAATGGCTGGTAAACCTTTCGCTAAGCTGTGAAATAATGGTGTCCAGAAACGGAAAAAACACTGCTCTCCCGTAATATTGGCGGGAATTCGATGCTTCGACATTGGCTCGATATATCTGTCGCCCAGTCGCTCTAGGCATGTTAATTTCTGATCCGTACATTTTCTCGGCCTCATCAAATAACTTATCAAACTTTGACCCGTTGCGATACTCTTGCAGAACTCCGACACAGTCTTGGACGGAGGTTATGGCCGTAAAAAAATCCTGATTTTGGGACTGCAGTGCAAGGGACAGTGGTTTTGTCACAGACATGATGCATGACAAGATTTGGGCTGCAACAAGAAACTGTTTGTCTTCTACCGCGCGAAGCAGAGCGCCCGCCCTACCAGAATCGCGAGGCCATTGCGATATATTGTTCAATGATGCCACAATAGCTTCGTAGAGCTCCAGAAAAACGACAACAGCATCATGACGCTCCGACCACCGTGTTTCACAATGTTTTCTCAACCGAGTGTGAGACGAATGTGGACAATATGCACTAATACAGTCAGATAAATTCTGCAGCCGTTTATTCGAATCAGAGAAGAATATCGCCGTGTCCTGCATTGTGGTGATTGCTGTTCGAATTGGAAGGATTTCAGAAGACTTCGCCAAGCACAGGTTGAGAACATGAGAAGAACAATGGACATATGAAGCCGTGGGACAGATTTCAAGCACGTGTTTCTGAACACCGCTTTGCCCTCCAGACATTGCCGCCGCACCATCGTAGCCTTGGCCCACCATAAACTGGATATCGATACAATTATTCCGTAATATATTAAGCAGCTGGTCAGCCAACCCCGCACCCGTAAGGTCCGGAGCTGCCACCAGGCTTAGTAACCGTTCTCGAATTGTGTCATCATATATATACCGCACGCAAACAGATAACTGTTCCTGATGAGAGACATCAGATGTTTCGTCAGCCTGAAGGCTAAAGTATTTGGCTCTCGCCAATTCCGTCGCGATTTGCTTTTGTATTTGGCGCCCAATTAATTCTATCAAGTCGTTTTGCGTTGTTGACGAAAAATATGTAGCGTTTTTGGGGGCTGCTATGGCATGCTGCATCAGTATGCTGTCTCCAGAGTTGATCATCAGTTGCATTGTCGCTCGAATGTTACCCTGCCGTAAAGTCAATGACGATATCTTCAGGCTTTGCAGTGTCGTGTGATATTCCTGCTCTGAAGTCGATGGGGAGGGCACCAGAATCCCTGTGGCCACGTAGAGAAAGACCAAGTCTGCCATGATATTCAATTGCCAAAATTATTCGTTTGAGGACTGTTCTGTTACGTTCCCTTTTTCTTGAAAATTCAGCATTTAGCTGCGCGTACACACCACCATCACCCGAGCGGTACTGCTGTTTAAATTGAGCTGCTCGCTGAACACAGTCCTGGTGAAAATCAGAGCTCAGATGAGAGGTGAGATATCCATTACTGCCCGTTAGATGACTGTATTTTTGTAATGGTAACCTGACAAGTCGGCTTAGCTGAACTCCGCGTACATGTGAGGGTGCGAATATTACACACACTTTGCAAAAAAGTCCCGATTGTACCGATGAATACGCGAAATCTGCATACTGACCTGTAATATGCTGGATCCCCAAATATGTCTTTCTTACTTTCCCTTTGTAGTTTCGCGACGTATGCGGCCACTGAAAATCTGTTGGTGGCATCCAGGCCTCGTTCAGGAACCTAATCTTATCAGCAGGTGTAAGGTTGATGTTACCGACAGCGTTTCCAATATCATTGGGTGATAGATGCGCCAGTGATATGAGTGGTTTTTTGGCATGGGGTGCTTTGTCTTCATCTTCAGCTCTGGAAATTAAAGAAAAACCCTCTTGAGCTTTTTAGCTATGAGAGAGACTAGTGTTTAAAAACGTCGCCTCATTGTACAAAACACGCAAGGAGTATGTTTCGTGTCATAATGTTCGAGCCAGAACAGTTACGTGGCAAGCTAAACCAAGTTACAGAAACATAGAAATACAGTAACAAAAAATAGAAACGGATATAAACTAGAAAAGCATATACATATACACATACTACATATACATACTTCGATTCAAAAACGTCTCAATGGACGAGATCCTGATCTGTACATTCTGTTCGGAAAGATAGAAAACAAGAAAGTTAAAAAAAGAAAAAGTAAAAAGTTGCGTATATACGTTCCCGGGGCTAGCTATGAGTTACGAGTTACGTCGGTAACAAAAATTGCACAATATCGCAATAATTTCGAGCACTAAGGCCCAACGGTTTTTGGGAAAATCTTAATCGTGGTCATCGTGCAAAATGAAGTTTTTAACGGGTGTTTCCCTTTCATGGACCATAAGTGTATACTGAACCGATATATAATCTGAAAAACTAAGATTAAATTTTCTAACCCGGATTCATTTGACGTGCTGCCACCATTATCGAAACTGTCCTTCACGTCGCAACTAGTGCTTTGTTTCGCATTATTAGAATTGTCTCCATCATTATTGCCATTATTTCCAGGATCGCGAGCATCAATCTTTTTTTTGGCGAAAAACGACGTTAAAGTTTTTTGTGGATTAGACATTGTATTAATCAGAGGTGTTAAAGTATATTAAATCTGGAAAAATTTATCTCAAACTATAAGATACAATAGAATGCACAATAATGACATTGCACAATAATAAGTTTCCGAAAGTGCAGTCGTTGCTGGTTATATGAGTGTTATACAGCGTAAATGTTTTTTGCAAAAATTGTGGAGATACGGCATCTCCAATTTCCGAGGGGGGGACATGTCCGGATGCCCCCCCCCCCTGGCTACGCCCTTGGTATAGGACGATAGCCTCGTTCAGTTTTCAGTATCGTTCCAGCACCATAATTTATAATAAATGGGGTCAGTTCAGGTGAGAAAAACTCATTTCAGGAAGCCAATGGGCATAGATACATGTTGCTATAATATAAAGCAACGCGTGGATGGGTGAGATCCCAAATACAGTTGGCTTCACGTTTGAAAAGTAATTAATGGCAAATTGGTAGAAACGACAGAAACCTGTATATTAAAAATGTTGAAATTAGCTATGTAATTTAAAGAAAAGTTTTTATAATTTAATAAAATACCACAAAATCGGTTTTGGTCCAAAAGAGATTCTTACATTGTCTAGTGGCTATAATCGCTGCAGATAATAAGTTGAAATTAGTGACGAAACCGCAAGCAGGCAATCTATTTGGGTGTAGATAGCTAGGAGTTGCTGCTAGCCAGGATCTCGTTAAGTACTGCGATGGAAACGAAAGGAAGTAGAAGATAAGTTAATTGTAACTGTAAACATTATACGAAGCCACAAGCGGCCTGGTAATGGGTAAGAAATAACGCTGAAACAGGCATAGTTCATGTGGTTAATTACAAGATATATGCACAGAAACCATGACGGTTGATTCCTCTGGACCGGTAGCGAAGGGTAGTGACAAATGCGACGCGTACATATTCAAGGGCCCTAAAACAGCTCGTGCTACTTCCCGTACCCAAAAAATGTTCAGGACATACGTTTATAACTTAAGTTTAATTTACCAACAACAACTTAATACAAGGAGTAAACATGTTTTATAATATAAAAGATGGAAATAAATTGTTTAACAAAACTGGACACAATATTGGTTTAAGAATATTAAGTTGGGTTTAAGTTTAAAGATGCTATCTTGATTTATAAAAAATGTCAAAATTTAACTTAGTTTTAAAAATTTTAGCAAACTGGGTCGTAGACAAGCTTCATTAACTTGATAGATGTAGCATTTCTTCTGAAAATATATTATTTAAAGTATGTTACGGATAATTTAATATTTTGCTGATATGATTCGACATGATTTTGTGTCTCCAGGGAAGCCGTATATTTCATTTAACCGTAACTGCAAATGGGTGGATAATCCAAACTAAAGGAAAAATTCGTTTTGTATAGTGTAACGATTTCCAAAATTATATGTATCGCACGTAAAAATACATAATTAAATAATGACCGCTATATATACTAATAGAGTGCTTGGCTTCAAGGTCAAATCCCGGCTCCACGCTCCACAATCTTGAATTTGGGCTTCTCCGGCCCCTCCTATACTACTGCTCTGAAAAACTATTGAAACATTAAAAAACGAATTGGAATTGCTCAACAGCTTTTATATTGTGTCGTGTAGGAATAACACTTACTATAGTAATTTTGACAACGACAAAGCGTCATTATGAACTGCCAAGTCTATTCAAAAAAACAATTGGGCACAAAGACACAATGCCTTCATAGAAAGAACAGATGGCTCGCTTATAAATGACTCGGCCGAAATTTTAGTTGAAGTCAGACACCAATATTCATTTCTTTTCCAATCGGATGGAGTGTCCGTTGACCACTTAAGATATTTTCTAACTCAAGACAACTTTCCTTGCTTAACTGATATTCAAAGGGAATTATTGTAGTGGCATATCACCGCGGAAGAGGTCACATGTGCTATTCACTTCTTACAGGGGAACAAGTCACCTGGCCTCGATGGAATCCCCATAGAATTCCACCAGTTGTTCAGTGATGAACTCAGCGTTTTTATGTAAATTGTACAATTCTTTCCTAAATGACGGTCAAATGAATTTAAGTGCATATAATGGTGTGATAACTTTGTTATATAAAGGTTCTGGGGACAGAAAGTGTAGGGAAAATGGGCGACCAATTACATAAGTTTATCTAAGGTCGCCAACTTAGATTATATAATATATACCAAAATTATGTCTAAGCGATTAGAACCAGTGATGACTACGCTAGTGCATCCGGCCCAGACAAGTTTTGCCCCTGGACGCACAATTCAGGATAGCCTTGCTCATGTTATGTCAATAATAGATTATATAAACGAAGGTAAGGCGAATGCTCTAATTTTGTCCGTGGATCACAAAGCAGCTTTTGCCATGGTGGAATGGGGTTTTGTTTTTGAAACATTGAACGGGATGAATTTTGGGGAAAATATATACAAATGGTTAAGAATATATACAAGCCTGGACTAACTCGTTCGTCAGTGATAGTGAATGGCTTCCAGTTGGATTTTTTTCGCGTTTTTAGGGGGAACAGACAAGGATGCCCCTTGTCGCCTTCCTAATATATGGTCACCGCTGAGGTTATGGCACACTACATACGTGAAACTAACAAAATTTCAGGTATCCTTTGTACGGAACCAATACTAAACTCATAAAATTTGCGGACGATACTATTTTTCTGAATAAAATTTTAGATATTGATCAGGTTTTTAAAATTTTTGAAGAATTCTAGTTGGCATTGGGCAGCAAAGTAAAACCCTCCAAGACACATCTACTTCTTTTGGGTGGCCTGAAGAACGCTTTTGTCCCTGCAAAATACGCTTCGTATAAAGTTGAAAAGTTAAAAATTTTAGGGATTTGGGTATATTCAGCGTGTTTAAATTATCCGGATAATTGGACCAAATGCGAAGAAACAACCACGAAATTGGAGCAGAGACTACCTCCGACGGGGATTTCGGTTTGTGGAAAAATGCATTTTGTCCAGATTTATTATTTGTGCATGTTCAATTATTTGATCAACTTGATTGACGAATTAAGAAAATAAACAATGCGATAGTGCCGATTTTTTGGTACCCGTCCACCGCCCATGTAATTATAAGGGATATTCTTTATCTAGAGGCAAGTTAGGGGAATAGGTTTCCCAAATCTATCTATACTTGTGAAAGTGAACAGATTGATGTTCTATATCTGTGTGATGCAATACAAAGAGGTGCTTAGTTGGCGCAGATATTTCGATCATTTTTACCGTCAAATAGACAGACTCTCCAAACAACAACTAAACTACATTAATATCCCGACCTTCTATAAGTAAATAAGGACCGCTGTGATAGAATCTAATTTTGTCAAACATGGTGAATTTTGTTGGATTTTCAACAATTATTTATTAATAGAGTCAGTTACTGCAAATAAAAACGTATAAAATCTGGATAAATTAATTATATCGAAATATAATGACTCCTAAATAGTTCTTCTGGCAAGACCCTTTGGGGGTCGAATGAGGTTACGTTAGGTCAACGACAGATTAACACTTTCAGTTACACTTTAAATCATTCCACTTATAAATTTATTCTAAAAATTAAGATTGATGATAATGTAAATATATTTATCCTTGCTTTGTCCAAAAGCTTGTTTACCAAAAGGCAAAATTATGGAAATCTTGCAAGCTAACCTCAAATTACCCAGAGTACTGGATGCATAATTTAAAGTGTAATAAAGTTACAGCCCGGTTCGAGAGATATAGGGAGAGACAGATCGTTACCACTGATAACGGAAACGATCTCTGCAAGTATATAAAAATCGCTGATCTGTAAACTCCGTGATGTATATAGATTTCTCGAAGGCCTGTGACAAAATTTGGCACGTGAAACTAATCAACAAATTTTAACATTAATTTTTGCCAATTTTATTCCAATTTTGCCCATGGTTCTCCGCATATATTTACCAAAATTTTCGAGCGCTACCCGGAGCGGTTTTAAGGAGCTCCGGCTGGAGAAGGCCAGGAGTACAACGTTTTTTATACATAGATTAACAGCGTGTGTGTGCCTTTGTCATATGTCTTATGCTGAAACATTGAAATACTTTAATCTAGTACCTCTTGAGCTACGACGGCTAAAATGTTACATTGTAATGCCTATCAAGTGCCTTAATAATGAAATATACTTGTGTCAACACATGTTTGTTTATCTCAAGATACTAACACATGCGCACCAAAAAAAAACGCTTATTAAGCCTAAATATCATTGTTGTGCTTTTAAGCACAGTTTTGCTGTTTGAATAGTCGATAAACGGAACCAACTACCTCAGTTTGCTGGAAAACAACAGCTGATAGAAGCTACAAACTGTAGTAAACTCAGATAACAACATTGACTTTGATAAGTAAGTTTCTTAACTTTAGCAGAATCCTATAAATCAGGTATAAATTGTGTTCCCTCCATTTATTATTATTTGAATCAATCATTTAATAAATTTTGTTTTATTTAATAAAATAAGATGGTACGAAGCATAAGTAATGAAAACAAAGTATACTGAAATATATAAAGAATATTAAATAAATGTTATAAAACGGAAAAGGGCTATACCGCCGCTTACATCTGTGTAAATTTCACATTTTTATTAAGCAAATAATATTATTTATTTTCGTGAAAATAAAAATGTATATTATATCTATTATTTATGTGTTTAATGAATGTTAGATTGAGCGATAAAATTTACATTATTTTCCTCTATTGGATAATGAAACTTGACATGATCACTTGTATATTCCTGGGCCCCAATTCCCGAAACATAATCCCTGAGCCTAAATGTGCTGGTGCAATTACATATTTGATTCCCATTTTTTCAAGAAGTTGTATGTTTAGGCAACTTACGTTAAAAATAAAGTACTAAAGTTAAAATTAATTATTAAGTTAAAAATAAAAACTTGGAAGTAATTTAGATGGCGTTTGTGATCTGACCGCTTTGGTTGCTTATTATAATCAAGAGCGGGTGGCAGAAGAGTATGACACTTCCCTGATCTCTAATATTAGTCAGTGTTTCATGACACGGGCGTTTTCGGCTGACCGCCAGTTGTAGGGGGTTGTCAGGTGCAGACCCCTCAGTTTTAAATGGCGTAGCTCGGAGCCTCTCCCCCAGTTTTGGGGAAAGGGGGTCGGTCCGACCCCCTGTTTTTTGGGGTCTGTTTATAATCAGCTACAGGTTCAAATGATCCCCCTGCAATAACAGGTTCGAGCTAAGTCCCTAAAACCAGGGTGTCTTTGCATGACGACCCCTATAACTGGGTTTGTCATACCGAAAATGCCCGCGTCATCAAATACGGGCTAATATTAGAGTACAGGGTAGTGTCATACTCTTCTCTCGTGCACTTTTGGTCTAATATATAGTAAACATTTTATGGACTGGGACAATCGAATATTTATGCAGAAAGATGTTCACAAATGTTTGTATATCTATATAGTTATATAACCATCCTTATTGCGTTGTCACATTTATATGAAATACATATGCGTAAATTTAGATATAAATATATATTCAAACATTTATGTGCATAACATGTTTATATGTACTCACAGTATAATTGTAACTCAAATGGTATAGTGAAAATTTTTAAAGACAAGGTCGGCCTTGGCAAAATTTTACAAAATGCAATCAGTTGTGGTTGGAAAGGACAAGTAGCAGCTTTGAACAATATATAAACTACTATGAATGCACTTTTTTCTGCTTTAAAACACCAATATTCATGCTGCCAATACGATAAATAACAACTACAACAACGATATAATAATAATTAGGAAATACCTGAAATTGTTTTAATAATATTCATTATTCGCGAGTTTCTATTTATTTATATTATCTATAATTTTATTGTTGCAATGTTCTGCACTTTTTTTTATTGTAATGTTTCGTACTGCTCGATGCATTTTTCATACATGAATTACAATTTTTGTCTTGCAGTTGCAATAATTTAATGTTTAATAAAAACAACACAAAATTGGTTTATCATACACTGTCTTTGTGCGTTATACACTAAATTTTATAATATATAGTACTGGTACACATGGGATACCCAGCATTGAGCACCCACACCTCGCGGTACTGCATAAAATTGGTTTGATTGTATTATTAGGAATAGTTTTATTACGAATAGACACCGCACTAAATTGATTAATCCAACCGGACCCAATGGGATTATAACAACAAGACTCAACCCGATAATATGGCGACAACCGGCTACCAAAAAATCTGAATCCCGATGTGTAGAGATTATTTGAAAGCGTTTTATTGAACATTGCCAACGACTGTGTATCAAGGTTCCAAAAGAGTGTATTTCGCAGCCGAAATTCGTGATTTTAGCACTATAGTCGGAGTTCACCAAGGATTCTCACTGTCGCCGCTTCTTTTCATCCCTTTGCTAAACACCATCACGAAGCACATGCAGAAGCCGATTCCACGGAATCAGCTATTTGGCCACAATTGCGATGCCAGCGGATGATAAAAAAGTCGCTCTACAAGATTATGTTTAAGCCTTGAAAGTGTGATTGGCCTAATTTTGTCTTATGCTCAGCACGAAGAAGACAGAGTATCTAAAAGGGTTCTATTAGCGAAAAAGGTTCTATAAAAGTGGACGGCTCTGACTTGACGCGCACAACGGTTCCATGTGCCTTGGGAAAACCGCCAAAGCTAACCGACGCGTAATTCCAGCTTGGTTGAAACGGAGCAGTGTTGCGCAAGTAAATCTGCAATCGCCTCAAGTCTAAAATCTACAGGACAGTAGTGCATCCAGTGGCGCAGTATGGCTCTTAGTGCTGGCTATCAGCCAAAGAAATTGAGGACGACAAATTTTTACATAGACCAGGTTGTTGCCTGAATATCAGAGTTGACATTATTTCACCATGTCTGAAATGAAGACACCCGAATGCGTTACGGTAATGCTACAATAACCAAGGAACGCGTGAACTCTGGCGCACCTGGAAAAATTGTGTACTCCGCTCAAATGATCCACCGGTGACAGCAGGATTAAAGCTGGAAGTGGAAGGATCAGGGCCAAAGTGCAGGCCAAACAGAGATATAACGACGCCTTACACTGACACATCATACAGGCTGGTCGCCGTTGACCAAGCTCATGATCGTGTAGCAATTCAGGAAAAAGTAGATTCCTCTAATTTCTGTATTCCAATACGGATCCAACCGTATGAAGTTGTAGGCGAATTAGCCGTCACATAGAATCATGCACAGATTGCGACAGATGCAACTTCAAGTAAGATTTACAGTAAAACGTGCCAAATTGAAATGCAACAGTTGTAATTTTTTCTGCTAAAAATAGATCATCTTGTTTCTGGGTTACTGCATAAATGCTGATATTTGTTACAACAGAGACTATACAGCCCCTGAACGGATGTTCTAATATACCTAATTATTATTTTTACCATATATTACGACTAACCGCTGGCATTTAAATAATAAAAACATTTATTTGTATGTCTCGTTTTCCACGACCAACAGTTAGTTAACTTTTAGAACAAAATTAAATCCAATTTTGTTGTTCTCTTCCGTAACCGCTAGTTATTTATACAATATAGGTATACTGAGCTATTGGAACAGCACGGCTAAATGTAACCGATAACCCTTTAGTAATTGAATCAGAAACCAAAAATAAACAAATTTGTGTCAAAGTCGCTTTAATGTCGCTGTTGTTACTATAGCTTGAATATGTTTGGTGGTATTTGGTTTAAATTTTGACAGTGGGTGTACCTATAATCTGCATATTGTACCGTCGATATATTTCTAATATCGTCCAAACTAGAAAATACACAGCGTTTATACAAATTCACAGGCTGGTACCATAATGCATATGTTTTGCTGCTATTAATGGCATTGGAAGTGTTGGCTCGTTTTGCTTCAATGTGTTACTGAGCTTGTATTAGTCCAATGCTTGTGCTGGCCTTGTGGTCCTCACTCTTGAGGACGGTCCCGACGGGTATCCGTCACGGTCACTCTTTTCTATCAGAAATCGAAACAAACTTTGGGGTACTACCGCGCAGGGGTAGGGCTGCTTCTATGTATCGGGGCAGGCGGGGAGTCGTACCGTCTTATATTTCCAGGAGTCGAGTATGGCAAGGACTCGCCTGCTTAGATGTACAAGAGTGAGAACAGTACAATTGTGTCGAAGATATATTTTTACCTGACAAACACAGTATAGCATGCGTCTAGAGGCCACGGAATTCCGATACCGGATATGACTCAGTTAAGCGAGTACCTGCAACACTTTATCAGTGAAATTTGTGGCCTAACAGCAGGTAATTTTAACTTTTCTGAGGTCCAAGGCAGTCCATCTATAATATTTGTTCTTGGATTGTGCCCAATGGTCCTCGGAATAGTCCTCGAAAAAACCAAGCCCGGTAGGCGATATATTGACAAGCAAATTTGGTGATGGAACGAAGATATACAAAAAGCTATTAAGGAGAAGAAATTAGCGTAGAAACGATGGCTGCGGTCTCGTGCCGACGAAGATTTTCAAAGATAATTCTTCAGCCAAAAAAGCAGTAGCTAAAGCTAGGTCAGCCCACTATGACCATGTCTATGCGGAATTGGATACACGTGATAATGCGGATAAGATCGTTCGTCTAGCTAATGCTCTACACCGCTCTGCGCATTACGTAGGCCAGATCAGACATATCAAGGATGGTCAATAAAACGTGCTGCAAAAACTTACTATAGTTTTGAAACGATGGAAAGACTATTTCAGTGCGATGTCCAACGAAGAGTTTCTGCATCCACCAATTGACTGTTCAGAACCAATCTTAGGGGTGGGGGTGCCGCCGATCAACGTTGCACAGGTTGACGCGGCACTTAAAAAGATGAAGAATGGGAAGGCAACTGGGCCTGACGATATACCCGAGGAGGTATGGGGAATATCCGACCGTTGTGGCCCTGCGACACTCGCCATGCTATTTAACCGCATTGTTGAGGAAGGAGAAGCTCCCACGGTTTGGTCAAATAGTGTATCTATACCCGTGTGGAAAGGCAAAGGCGACGTGTTACAGTGTTCCAACTATAGACCTATAAGACTTCTGTGCCACATGTTCAAGGTTTTCGAGCGCATTATAGACAGCCGTCTTCGAGAAATTGTGAAAATCAAGTCAAACCAGTGTGGCTTTGTCAAGGGATGTGGGCCAATCGACGCTATTCATGCTGACCGTTTGCTAGTGGAAAAACACCGCGAGAAGAATAAAACGGTGCACATAACGTTCCTGGATCTCTAAAAAGCATTTGATAGAGTTCCTCACAGTTTGATCTGGCACACATTGCGTAAACATCACGTGCCTGAAGCCTACGTCGACAGGGTGAATCTTCTATGCAGGGGTGTCAACAGCATAGTGCGATGTCCAGCAGGTGTGTCTGAGCCGTTTAATATCAAAGTCGGTGTCCACCAAGGTTAGGCCTTCGCCACTGCTGTTAATCCTGTACATAGATACTGTCACTGCTGACATCCACACAGCAGTGCTATGAACGTTACTATACGCAGATGATGTCTTACTGGCGGATAATGATCGTCGCTAGCTTCAGGAAAACATACAATGTGGGAAATATCGGCAGGCGAATAACTTGAGACTCTACATCAAGAAAACAGAGTACACGGAAGGTGGCCTCCAAACGGACGGCACCATCACAATCAATGATACCGACCTTACGAAGACACAGAGTTTCAGTACATCGGATCTCTGATCACCAATGATGGCGACCTGACTCCAAAGGTTAGTGCGAGGATTACAGCTGCCTGGGTTAAATGGCGATATGTAATCGGAGTTCTATGCGACCACCGCATGCCACAACGCCTGAAGGCGAAAATCTATAAATACGTCATAAGACCCGTTGCTCTATGCGGATCGGAATGCTTTCCAACAACGGCAAGACCTGATGAAGACCTTCATGGAATGGAAATGCGTATGCCGCGATGATGATTAGGAATAACAAAATGGGATCATGTCAGGAATAACGATGTTCGCAGACGCATGGGGATGACACCTATTGTAAGGAAGATGCAAGAATCAAGACTGGACACGTCATTCGCCTGGAAGAAGGCTCTGTAGCAAAGACATCGTTCATATTTTAGCGATGTTGGTAAAATGGGTATTTTCTGAACCGCCTTATCGAACTGAATCTATTGATACCACAATCAGCTCTGTATCTTCAAAATTGACCAACTTCGGGCTGGGGGGCTAAAAGAAAAGACCCTTGGATTGCCACAATTATCATCTGTCTCTTGCCTGGGTTTCATACTTTGATTCTGTATATTCTGTTGATGGCAAACAAAATGTTTTCACTTGTATTTTAAATAATTGCGTGCGCTAAATTTGTGCGAAAAGTCGAGATAAATACGAATAGATACGGTCATCGGTATCCTAACTTTATCGAAACATTGCTCAAACGTAAAGCTAACCTATGGAAAATAAGTAGACAGAAAAATGACTACCATGGTTATAAAAAAAGTAGTTTGAAATAGTGTGCAGCTTTTCATCGGTACAAGCGCAACCGTGAAAGAAATATACTAAATAGCAATAATCGAAATGCTCTCTTTCGATATGTGAAAAACAGATGGAGTGTAAAATCTGGAGTCAGTGCTCTTAACATCCCGAACGTTGTTTACCACTGACGACAAAGGTCGTTCCAATGTTTTTGAAAGTGCTTTTGCTTCAGTCCATCTTGAGAATGACTGTCACATACCTGCATTCGAATATATAAACGTAGCAACAGATTGCTTTCTTGGATTACCTTTTCTCCTGATTTTGTATACAAGTATATGGGGTGTCTGATGCCAAAACATAGTCAGTCACCCGGCGGCTATTCATAATACTTTCTAAAATATCTTAGGCTATCACTATGTAATCGCTCATAATTTTGAGCAATTCTTCGTCAACGGTTGTTTGGCAACCCCATGGCTGTGTGGTATCATTCAGCTTTATATAAAAGGCAATGCCGCTGAAGCTTTGAGTTATTAGGCCAATATCTTTACTTTATAATAATAATAGCATTTATAACGCGCTTTTTCGCAAGAGCATTACAAAAGCGCAAGATATTGTCGGAATATACAACAGTCAGAATACGTCAAGTTTGTAATATCACTCTGGTGAACTGGGAAACAAGTCAGTTATATAACTGTTGCAAAATAATGGAAATTGTGAATAATGATTTTATGCATTCATATTTGCTCTGTAACAGGTATAATTACTCCAAGTCAGTACAGTTTTATGTCAAAAAATCAACATGTACCCAACTTCTTGAATTTGTAAGCGATTAGTCTAAGCAAGGTACTATGGATAGGTTGTAGATATATGGCATACATTGACTTTACAAAGGTGTTTGATACCGTTTTACATGTCAAGCTACTTATCAAACTACGTGCAACAGGTATTAGTGGCACAATTTTGATATGGATCGAAGACTTTTTAATCGCCGAACATTAGGGTGAAAAAAATGATACGTATTCTGATTCTTACAGTGTACAGTCGGGGTGCCTCAGCGCAGTGTCCTTGGACAAACTTTATTTCTGATATATAAACAATCTATCGTATTGTTTTAATGACGTTAAATGTAAACCCTTTGCTGATGATGTGAACCATTGCATAAACATGTTTGATAAGGGGGATCATGATGCAGCAACCGATTTTCAAAATGACCTTTCACGTGTAGAAATTTGGGAATCAAACTGGCCCCTGTCTGTTGCAGCGCCAAAGTGCAACGTTTTGGAGCAGTCATTTCAGATAATGACAACTTTAAACTTTTTGTTTAAGTTATATCTTTCGGATGTGAGGTTTTTGTATCAAAGAAACAGATTGTAACAACCGAGCAGTCTGTTAAATATGTTCATTACATTAAGCGTATACAATATAAAAAGTTGCAATTGTGTCACTCAGCAAAACAGTCTGGAAATTTTAATGAATATAGACGGTTATCCAAACAAGGTTCTGCTGTTATTTTACAAATCAAGGAAAAGCGAGAAAGTAACATTATCGAAACCGGCAATTTTAAAACCTTGTTTCGATACGGAAATAACCGACTTTCAGCAAAGAACAGCACATAAGTGCCATAAAGTGCCCCAATGGTTCGTTATCCTCATATTATCAAACATGTACTAATATTATAGCTAATGCTTTTTCTTCTGTATTTACTGTTGATAACAATAATTTGCTTGTAACTATTGACAACAGCTACCGAGCAACCCATCACCTGGGTTGGTTTTTCGCCAAAGGCAGTACACAACTACATGAGTAAGCTGAATTCTAAACTAAGCCATTCTGCAGATGGATTGCCTGCATTCTTGTTAAAAAACCTAAAAACTCACTTTGCTTTTCGCTGGCACATCTTTTCAAACATTCATTTATCACTGCTACCTTGCCAAAACAGTGGCTTATAGCCCACGTCGTGCCAGTATACAAAAAAGGAGATTCATTGAATCCCCTCAATTACCGCCCAATATCACTGATATCCAATTGCTGTAAAATCATGGAATATGCCGTAAATGACCATATAATAGCCTTTGTTGCTCATCATAACATTATAATTCCTAATCAGAATGGCTTTGTTTCAAACAAGTCAACCTGTACTTAACTGCTTCAGTGCATGAAACATTGGTGCGCTACGGTAGATGAAGGAAACTAAGTCGATGTGGTTTACCTTGATTTTACAAAAGCTTTCTACACGGTTTTGCACAAAAAGTTACTTCTAAAGCTATCTAAATATGACATAAGGGTCAACTACTAGAATGGATACGAGCTTACCTTGCAAATTCCACGTAAAGGTTAGTCATTTGTTTTCTGAGGAACGGAAAATAACGTCAGGCGTTCCTCAGGGGATTGGTCTTGGGTCTACTTTGTTTGTTATGTATATCAATGACCTTGTTGTAAAGTTGATTAATGTACATTTCAAATTGTATGCTAATGACGTGTAAAACTTTATGTTATGCTGAAACGAACACAACCACATTTAGCCGCAGATAAACTTAGGCGAGCAATTAGTTATGTTTATTTATGAGCCAACGAATGGCAACTTAGCTTGCCATATGCTAAATGTACAGTACTCCATATAGGATCTCAAAATCCACAGTTAGAATATCAAATAGTAAATCACAGTCTAACTGTAAACACTTTCTCAATTTGTTCAAGCCAGACATTCACTGCACCGTTATATGTCAGAAGGCCTATCCTATTATTAGTATACCCTAAACTATAATTATAACGTTCTTTTGACTGCTTTTATGTCTTATGTATTCCCAATCCTGGAATACATATCACCTGTATGTACAGTAGCAAATATCGATAAGCTTGAAAATTGGCTCGCAAGCTTAATGATGACTCAGAACAATACCAGCACAATCGTTCGCATTATGTTGTACGCAATAAAAAATTAGTAGTTTTCAAAGACTGCGTTCGACAAGGTGGTCGCCTCGCCGGTGGAAAGAGATACCCTGTAAATTAATGAATTTGTGAATGATGCCCATGCTAAACTCTAGGTTCAGGTAAACTGAGAAGGGGATCAAAATCACCAAAACACTCAGATCAAAATGTACTTAGGTGCAAGTATTTCAACGCTCATAGCCTCTGCAACAAAATGAGCGAATTTCCAATGTTGCTTGAACCGAGTGTTTACTCTGTTATAGCGGTCACTGAAACCTTTTTACATAATGATGTCCCGGATAGCATGATTACCACAAGCCAGTATAAAGTTATTCGTAAGGATAGAACAATCCGAAGAGTTGGGGGTGTAGCTATCTTTGTATCTGAACACCTAAAATTCTGTCCTGTTCAGAATTCTAGTTTTGACAGTTTAGAAATAATTGCAATCGACGTTTTATCAGACCCCAAAATAAGGTTTACGTGCGTTTACCGCCCGCCAAATTGTACACATAAATACACTGAGCGCCTTGCATTAGCTTTCTGCCACATAACTAATGTGAAATGGCCTGTGGTAATATTTGGAGATTTTAATTTGCCGCATGTAAACTGGCAATATCTTAGGTTTCCTATAACTGCAGAGTATCAGTCATTCTTTAGTGGTGTAGCACAAGCAGGACTTCAGTAGCTTGTCTCTTTTCCCACGAGAGAAAATAATATTTTGGACTTAATTCTGACTAACTCATTCACGACAGTTAGTGGAATCGACTGCGGCGAACCTTTCTCGGGTTCGGACCATTTTTCAATAGATTTTCATGTATATGGAAAAATAGTTTCCTATGAAAACCAAAACAACCCCGAATTTGATTTTAGAAAAGCTGATTTTCAAAAACTGAATAAATTTCTTTTATCTGTTAATTTCATTCAAATGTTCTGTTCATTGTATAATGTACACGATATGTCGCGTCTTTACTATAATAATTTGCTATTTTTTTGCGAGCTGTTTGTTCCTAAGAAGAGCCTATCCCTCTCTCTGAGCAAACCGAAATATCCTTCTTATATCCAGCGAATTGAGCGCGAGAAAGCTAAACATGGGAAACTTAACAAACGCACCGGAGACATTTCCGAATATAAAACAGTGGCCAGAAAATGGTCAAAAGAAATTTCGAAATTTATACAATCCCAGGAGAGCAAAATTCTAGAAACAACCTTTTTAAGCATGTTAATAAGCGTTGCTTTTCGAAATTTGGTGTTGGTGTGTTAAAAACCGCGTCAGGCGAAATACTTATTGATGATAGTAGTCGCAGCGAACTACTAGCTTCCAGTTTCGCCAGTGTATTCATTACCGATGACGGAAACACGCCACTAACCGCATGCAGTCCAAGCAGCCATAAATTATCTTGGGTGCCTTTTACGCCCTTAAACGTTTATAATGCACTATCAGAATTAAAAAATAAACACAGTCATTCACCGGATGGCGTCACTCAATATTTCCTTCGCCAAATAAGGGACTCGATATGCTTCCCGATCGCCTACATATTTGAACAATTGTTCATTAGTGGCGTGCTTCCTGATATTTGGCTTCACGCTGATATGACAGCTGTTCATAAGAAAGGAGATCCTGGAGACCCATGAAATTATAGACCCATTTCTCTGGTTTCAAACGTGTGCAAAGTGATTGGACGAATTATTAACAGCCATCTAAGGTCCTTTTTTAAACAACATGAGCTCATTGAAACAGGTCAGAACACAGATAAATAAATAGCAGTTTTTGGGCGGATACCCACGAAAAACCTGTTAAGTCGCATACACTAAAAACTGTTTCAGCTGGAGTTCCGCAAGGCAGTGTACTAGGTCCTACTTTGTTTTTACTACACATTAATGATATTGTTAATGAGCACTTTAACCCTTTCATGCCCGAATTAATTTGAGTATCGTGCAATGTTTGACAAACTCAAGCCTGGGCCAGGGATCGAACCCGAAACGTACGGTTGAAACTTGTGTACACAAACCACTGAGCTATCTGAGAGCTGTTGCTCGGTTCCTTAAGGAACCTCACAATGCGAGCGAATAACAACGCACGTTCAAACGTACGATATACGACAAACTTAGTAAACCCAACGAGTCGCAATGTGCGTTGGGTCCATTTGGACCTTACGGGCATGAGAGGGTTAATAACGGTAACTGTAAATTATTTGTGAATGACGTCAAACTGCACGCATATATTCCTCGTCAGAATAGCTATATTGGAACTCAAAGTCTACAAAACGCGCTAAACCGCATCAAAATCTGGTCACGAGAATGGCAACTTTCAATATCGGCACCAAAGTGTCAAGTTTTACATCTAGGATCTACGAATCCAAGACATAGCTATTTTTTGAATAATGAAATTATTCCCTCTTGCAATCACTGTAAAGCTCTGGGGATCACTATGTCAGAAAATCTCAAATTTAGCACTCATTGTAATAACATCGTTTCCAAAGCCTTCCGTATATCTAATATGATATTTAGATGTTTCAAGACGTCTAATGTTGAAGCGTTATTGTGTGCTTATACCAGTTACGTAAGTCTATTCCAGAGTATTCCTCTTCCATGTGGTCACCTGTTTTTCTCACTGAAATTGATATTATTGATAAAGTGCAACGATACTACTCCCTCAGAATTTTTACTAGAGCCGGTTTAGAAATGGTGTCCTACAACGATAGGCTACGCCATTTAGGTTTTGAACCACTTGAAAAACGCCGCTTAATAAATGATCTAGTAACGACATTTAAATACCTTCATAAAGACAGCGCGACTCATGATTTTTTGAATATAATACTATTACGATCACCAGAGGTCACCAGGCAAAGCTACGATAAAAAGAGCTCAAACCACAGTTTTGGACCACAAATTTCCTTCACGTATTATAAACCAGTGGAACAAACTGCCTGCAGACGTCTTTGCCAAAGCCACAAATTTCAAAAAATTTAGAAATGTTCATAAAAACTCAAGCTTTGAAATTTCCCTTAGGTACGACAGAAACCTATGACTCAGATGTTAGTGGTGATGTTGCTCCCTTTCTGTTTAAACTTGATTAAGAATATAAACTTTCTGTAATTATGTATTCTTCTGTTTTATTAATTTATAATGCATATTGCTTGCTACTCGTTACTAGTAACGAGGATTAGTAAGCCATTGCCTCAGTTTCGGGCTCGCTATGACGGCCTTAACGCCAGAGCAACTCCCGTTACGCTGATCTCTGGTATAAGTTTGTTATAATAATAAATTTGCATAAAATCTCTGCATAAATCTTTGGCATAAATACTACTGGCATAAATTCTTAATAAAATTGTTGTTGTTGTTGATTTTTTTACGAAACGTATTTTTGCCAGAGTAAGCTTGCTAGTCTAACTACGCTTCGTAGTTAGACAGACTTAAGTATCTCAACTAAAAGCTCTTAGAGTTGAGACGCTTGCATAATGACTTAGTAGTTGTTTTCAAGTCAGCTGGAAAATTTTCTGTTGGATATAAGGATCTGTTTGAACTGTCGTGTGTAACTTTCACAAGGGGTCATTATCTTAAAATTAAGAAACCACAACAGAAAACTAACACTTTGGACTTGGATCATTTTCTGACCGCTCGAGTTGTAAATGCATGGAACCAAGTACCGGTTACGGTAATGAATCAACCATTAATTAAGGCGTCTAGTCCAGGTAATTTCAAGAAACTACTTGATAAAGTTGATCTAACTAACGTGACTAACACAGTAACACGTAAAGTTACTGTGTTAGTGAGTCTGGATCTCTCAGCAGCATTCGACACAGTCGAACATAAATTAATTCTTCAGAATCTCTTAGCGGCCGGAGTTTCCAGCAACGCCGTCGATTGGTTTGAATCCTATCTAGCTAACCGCCAACAACGCGTCCAAATAGGCAAAACTTTGTCAAAACCAACGGCTTTAACAACTGGTGTACCTCAAGGTAGCGTCCTTGGCCCAGTTTTGTTTAATATTTGTATTGCACCGGTCATTAAATTAATATCGGCAGCTGGTTACGAAGTACAAAACTATGCTGACGATATCCAAATTTATCGACATTTCTACCCAGACAACATTTCCACCGTTGCTACATCACTGACAGATCTTCTACATAGACTGAAACATTGGTTTAACACAAATAACTTAATTCTAAACGATTCTAAAACCCAGCTAATTTATTTCCATTCAGGGAATTTAACTCGACCACCAACTGTAATAGGTCGGCAACTATCATACCGACTAATACCATAAAAATACTAGGGGTTACTTTAGACAATCAACTAACCATGGTTCAACACATTAACCAGTTATCTGCCACCTGCGCCTGGCAACTCCGCTCAATTAGCCGCCTCCGACGCCGACTGAGTGATGATACTGCACAAACCACGATACGGGCGTTTGTTATGAGTAGACTTGATTATTGTAACGCCTTATATTTAAATGTCCCAACGTACATCATGCAACCTCTACGCCGAACTTTATACACCGCTGCAAGAATAGTTGCGTACTCAGCAAAATGGGATCCTATTAGTCCGGTATTACGACGTCTTCATTGGCTACCTCTTCGAGAACGAATTACGTTTAAAATTTTAGTAATTGTATACAATGTGTTGGCTTCAAATGAACCCAAATACTTGGCCAACATGTTGCATCTCAGCAGCGACACCGGGCCTATCGAGTGAACGTTTACTCCAAACACATGGCACATGAACAAAAACATTCGCCTTTTGAGCGCCCTCACTATGGAACACATTACCGCGATCATTACGGGACTCTGAATTAACGCTATTTGCGTTCAAATCTAAACTTAAAACTCACTTATTTCCTCGTCAATGACAATTCATCAGTGCTTAGATCTTGTTTGATTGTGTGTATTAAAATGTACATATGTAAAAAAACGGTATTGTCACTGTACCTGTTCTGAATATTTCAATTGTCTATGTACTAGTGGTTTGTACATTCCTTGTTTGTGTTTTCTTATGTGTAATTTGTCAGCGCTTTTGTAACGCTCCGGCGAAAAGGGCGCTTTATAAATGTTTCTTTATTATTATTATTATTATTATTTAACCAGATGTTTAAAATTTGATCGAAATATGTAATCAGAAATATTAATGGATTTACCCATTTTGCTAATTTAATTCGTTTATTGACTGGTCTCGTAAGTCATGTGTATCTAAATTTGCGCTCTTTGTGGTGTTATATTTGCATAAGGCTTGCAGAAGATGTAGTCAGGCTGTTCCTTAACGGTTGGGCTCGCGATGATGGACTTAACTACGAATGCAAAACCCTTTTAGCTGCAAAATCCAATGACCGGTAATAAACGATATACTACAACTATACTACTAACGTGCGTATTCCGTTTCATTATGGAATTATCTGTTGTATGAAATGAATCAGCTGAGCCGACTCTGACTTTCTATGAGCGCAAATGCTTCATCAAAATTATATATACACCAATATTATTAAGTAATCTCGAAGCGGTCACTTTATCATAAAGAAAATCTACTTAGACAAGCGTAATTTAAAGAATTTTATACCATAATTTAAGTGAGTTGGCAACTTTTATAACACACTTAACATCATTATAATGATTATTATACCTCTGTGAGAATATTTGTATAATACTTCTGTATTATAACCACTGGTTAGTCGTTTCTTTACGTTCACTGCGCTATGTACACGCAATTTATTCTATTTATTCTAAATAATAGATAAATTTACTCAGATATCTACCATTTATATAACGATTTTATCGCAAATATTCGGTAGTGAACTTCGCGTTTAGTAAGTTATACGGTTATTTTGATGTCAGAACGAGTTTTCAAATATTGTATTATATGTCGATAAAGGTATCATAGTCTTGCTAGGTGCGAATTGAATTGTGCGTTGTGAAGAAAACAGTTTCCTTCTCTCGAGGCTTAAAATTGAAAGAAGAATTTGTGGGTAAATTGGCACCATGAGGTCAAGGTAACCACGTTGACTGTATATTGGCGATTTTAGTATTCACGAGCATCAGGCGCCAGTATTTTCGTCGGCCAAAAATTTATTTTGGGCGACAAAATTTTTTCCCAGCCGAGACAGAGATGAATCTCAGCCTCCTCAACTCCTCTTTTTGCTCCGTCACTGTATATATGAAGTAGTAAACGACTTTCAAGAATTCGAAGTCTTACCTTTTTCAAATCGAAGGTTTTATGAAGCAATCACATATAGTTGGCAGCATGACAGTCAGCGAAATACGTGTCGTATTTTTAGGAACAATTTTATTTACGGGAGCGCATATGCTGGGATGCAAGAAACTGTAACGGAAGGGGTGCAAATTGCGCCATAGCTGTCCAGAGGGAGGTTAAAGAGGGACTCGATTCAACAGTCGTTCTCAGTCAATAAAGAAGACAAACATGTTCTAAGGCTGAAAAGTTCGTTTTTGTAAATTGAAAGACTCCTCATATGAGTTACTTTCTGTTTGGAAATACTTTCTCAAACATTAAAGTTTAAAGATAAATGTTCAGAATTCCAAATTGGTTCGCCAGCATACACGTCACACGCGTAAAGCACAGAATCGATCATTACAAGGTAAAACGTATTTGAACCACGAGTATTAAACAAAACTAACTGTGTAAGATCCGATATTTCTAATGAGTTTACGAAACTAACGTAGCCCCTCGCGGGGGAAATAGGTGAAGGATTCCCAATCGATCAGCGAGTTAGTTAAAGTCAGGTGAAATCAGTCAGTCAGTCAGTTAAATCCAGACAACGTGGTGCTGGACATGGCTCTAAATCACGACTGTAATCGGACTTTGAGCAGCCGCGGAGATGCTCTGAGTTCAAAGTGGCTACCAGTCTGGTGCCGCACTTTTAGTGTGTGAAAACGTGAAAACTATGTGAAAAATTCTATAGCAGTAGCCGATAGGTCGAGCTGGTGTAGTAGGTAATCGACAGCACTAATATCGTCGCAGGCTTTCGTATCAGAAATAACCAGGATACGCCGATGCATTTCTTCATCCCTCACATGTAGAGTACCGATTGGTTTGTTTCGAGGCGATGTTTCGAGCTACTAAATTAGGAACGTGGCAGCGTCCAAATGCGTTATATTGACAGCCAACGTCTCAGTTGATGGAGTCGATGATTGTACCTGGAATTTCCAGCTCGTCAGTTTATTTACAGAGCAATGTAATGTTGACGTGCTATTCTGTCAAGAATGACCAATCGGTTTCATTAGGTTGAAATAAAAATATTACATCAACTAATTTATAATAAAGATAGCGTATGAACGTATGAGTGGACAAAATTAAATGAGAGATTACACCTTTTTTCGCTATTACACCTTATAATCGTTGTTACCACTGCAAGAATTTCGTCGCTGCACGCGTTTACGTATTTTGTACAAAGATTTAACGGTTCGATTATATTTTATTCACCCAATTGCAGTTAAAAATTTTTCAAATATTTTAGCGATCAGATAATATTATTGAAATTAAAATATAGCGTTTACTTTTAAGGTATGGGTTATATTATTTCGTATATATATATCGATTTTGTTTATGTTATTAACATTGCATTAATTTTATATAGGTCCGTACTGGTGCTCATAAAACCGGGACGCAATCAGTTATATACGGAGTTAATTCAACCCGAAACAGCTATTTTAACCCCGCTCTATTCTGTTCGCTAGTTTATTAAGATTCTTTATTTGATTGTTGCATTCAGCATTATAAGACTCATTAACTGATTGTTTGATTAGGCTATCTACGAGTATGTTACTTTAGCTGATAGTAGTCACAATTTATCAGCGAGTAATTTAAAATTTATCTGCGAGTAATTTCAAATTTTCTGGGAGCAATTTCCAAGTTTCTGCGAGTAATTTTTTTATCTGCAGGTAATTTTGACCGACTTCGGGTATTTTTTACTCAACAGGTAATTTTTTAACCTGCGGGTAGGGTTTTTACTCGCAGGTAGGAATAATATTTGTAGTGTTCTAAAATAAGAGTAGCACTATAGAATATCTTTAGAATATCAGTAGGCATTTAGCCTATTGCGTTATTTAGCAGACTATCTGGATTTACTACGACGGATTACACCTTTTGGCATTTAATGTAGTATTATTTTATGTTTTATTCTTGTTTGTTACTTTATATTGAAAAATTGTCAATATTGAGACTGTGCATTTTTCAGACTTAAGTAACAGACAACCATGATTAAAAAGTTCTGCGTTTTTCAAAAAATGGAAATGCTGCTTGCCTCATCATTTTGTTACATATCTCGAAAAAAACTAACAAAATTATTTATAGCAATTTTTTAATGAGCCACTAAGTCAAACATAAATGTACCGCTAAAATAATTTTCTGCACCCTCAGGCGAACTGTTGTCAAGATATATATACATGACTACTAACACAGTTTCGAATGGAAATGCTGTCTTGCAAAAAGAAAGAAACAGGATAGCAGATAGCAAAACTCTTGCTAAGCGATATACCGGGACAACTAAAACAAAACGTGGATGTCAGCAGTAACGCCGCAATTACTTATCTGTAACGGGGGACTGGAGTGGAGGCAAAATATTTCCAAACTTTAATTTGCGGAACGTCTTTCAAAATTATTTGTGGTGAAGGAGACGCATGCAATACTTGGGTCCACCATGGGCTGGAAGGTGGCGCGTCAGGTTGGAATGGGTCCTATGATTTAGCAATGACATCGTAATGCCTGATTAAGAGTACGGGGATGATGCCCCATCGCGCAGGGGATAACTATGGTTACGTATTTGAAGATATGTATAAAAACATAATTGCAAATTTAGTAAAGAAAACAGATAATAGCAGTCAACCGAAACTCGGATGTCCGTGCAAAACCCCCAACATTAATCAGTCCCCCAATATATGCTATTTACGTTGTGTAATTTGTTTATATAGGTCCAGCTGAAAGTCTGCCCGCAGGTAGCACAAAATACCCTCGCGTGGGCAAAGTTACTCACAGGTTAAATATTACGTGCGGGTAAAATATGCCTACCGAAGCGCGGGTAAAATCTCGGGTTTAAAAAATTACTCCCGGGTATTTTTCACTCTTATTCTTTCTAGGATTTAAAAATACAGAAGTAGAGGGTAATTAATAATAGTAAACACTTATATAGCGCGTATTTCGAGAAACGTTACACAGGCACGTTTTATAAATACGATCAATGTCAAAATAAATGCGTTTTCAGTCTGCTCGTGAATTGTAGTCGTGTTAGGTTCAGATCCCTTAAGCCGCTAGAAAGAAGATTCCATGATATTGGGCCCAAAGATCGAAAATTATCGCTCCGACAAACGTCAATACAAATAATTTGGCTAGCAGCTAGTCGGGACACCGATGACAACTGCAGCATGCCTCTATGCAGTGGTGGCGTTCCAGAAGAAAGCATTGAAAATTATAGTAAAAACTTTATACGGTATGCGGTTTTCTAAGGGTAACCAGTGTAGGCCATGTAATACTGGTGTGATATGCTCTCGGATTCCGCTTCGGGAGACAAATCTGGCGGCGCTGTGTAGCAGCATCTGAAGTGCACGAAGTCGTGTATTTGGCAGCAGGTAGTACAATGAGTTGCCATAATCCAAGCGAGACACACCGAATGCTCGCATAATCATATGAGCAGTATTACCGTCCAGTCTGGGACGTAACCGCCACATTTCGCTAAGTTGCCGGATACTTGTTCGGGATACGTTTATTATATGCTGGTCAAATATCTTACGCGAGTCTAGTGTTACACCCAGTAATTTAATTGAGTCTGAAGGTTTTATAACTTGATCACCCGCTACGATGCTCGCAATATATGTGCAGCGGCTGAAGTAGATTAACTTAGTTGTAGCATAATTTAGCCGCAACTTGTTGTCCGCAAACCATTCCCCAAGGACAATCATTTGAAGCTCAGCTGAACGAATAGTTTCAGCTATTCTGCTATTGTAAAACTGGATGTCATCGGCGTAAGCGTGTGCTTTGAAACCAACATTTGCTATAATGTCAATTACAGGTGCGATATAATTACTATATATTGTAATAGCAATAAGTTTGCACGAAACTAAAGCTTGCTATATCATCTCACAAATCGTCGTTATGAAACTTGTTTATAGTAATTATTCTTTCTGCTCGATTTCAATGTTTGTGTGACGCAATGAAAATAATGTTCTTCACTGTTCAAATATCATCGTCTTTGTTTGAATTTACAAAACTGATGATTCGAGACATTGTTGTATTTGTAGCCAGTTTGAAAACTCTTGAACGCTGATGAATTTGGATGCGCGTTACGTGTGGGCAATAGACAGTATATTATTTATATAAATGTAATACTAAATCTATGCACATATACATCATATGTGTGAATATGTAATACGCTCAGATATCGATATAACAACAAATAAGTTTGATAAGCACTGGGGCTGGGCGCGGCAACCGAAACCTCGTCAGGCTAGTCACATCATACAAACAAAAATTCTGGAATTAAATGAATACGGATATAGTCAAATAAATTTCGGTAACAATCCCACTCCCGTTAGAAAAATTTCGTAAAACCGACCCCTGTCAGAAACTTCTGGAACCGCCAGTCTATATAGCAATTTGATATTAATGTATATTTTATATAATAATGCATAAATTTATAGAGTGTATTCTACATTGGAGTGTATGTTATGTGTATAAATGTATCTTCTTCTACCACAATGTATTGTTTACAAAGTGCGTACTGTGCGTTCTGTATAATTCACTGCAGATAATAAATAGTGCATTTACGAACATGTTCTTGTCTGCAAATTTTTTTGCACAAATTTATTGACTTTCAAGTGGATATTCAACGCTATCGCATTGGCGCAAATCCGTCGTTAATATTGGGGAGCCAATAGCTATTTTGATATGCAACCCGGATAGATGTGAAATTTTTTGTGAAAATATTGGGGCCCCGGGCCCTTTGCCTTCTCCGACGGATTTGAGCCTATGCGCTAACGTTTAAGAAGGGATTATTTTGCTTGGGTCCTGTTAGAGCGTCACAAACAAATCCGAAATGCCGCTATGTTGAGGACAATTTTAAAGACGAAATTTGTATTTTGCCGTTTTTTATAAGCCATAAGAATATGATTTCGGGTTTGAGTCGTGGCTTAGTTCAGTGGGCTTGCTTGGATGGATGGTCGGCTAACTTAAGCTGGCGAGTACCCGTGGCACTAGAATGTTTCTAAATCAGGGGACCAATTCAAAAATTCTGTTGGCTCCATGATCCACTATTCCAATGTCTCTGACTGTGCTGTGCTCTAGTTGCGGGCTGATTCGTCCTAAAAAGTTGCAGGATTAAATTTCGAATATAGTTTATAATTAGCAAGCGCTTGATAGCAAAATTGATGCGGTTTTTCCTATTTCGTATAATATAGGTTAGATCTAAGTTGGAATTTGGCTCTTTCTAATTTTCCTTTACTGATAAAATTATTATGCATGTAATTTGGCAACTATCTTTCTTTTTGCATTTCACTGTTTTATTGCTTATTGTGAACTTTTTCATGCACAATTAATTTTTCAATAAATATTTGTTTGTTTTATTTGTTTAGTCATATTCTAGTTTGTTAACTAATCGTTAGCATATTTGTTAATTATGCGCAAATTATTCGTATATATAATTGGTATGCCGGTAGTCGCTAAAGCATTAGCCCTTTCACGCCCGAATTAATTTGTGTATCGTGCAATGTTTGATAAACTCAATCCTGCGCCAGGGATCGAACCCGAAACGCACGGGTGAAACTTGTGTACGCAAACCACTGAGCTATCTGAGAGCTGTTGCTCGGTTCCTTAAGGAACCTCACTATGCGAGCGAATAACAACGCGCGTTCAAACGTACAATATACGACAAGCTCAGTAAACACAACGAGCCGCAATGTGCGTTGGGTCCATTTGGGCCTAGTGGGCATGAGAGGGTTAAGTTTCGACCTCGCTATGACGGCTTTAACAGCTCACGCAAACCTCGTTACGCTAACTGCGGTTACCAGTCAAACATGGTTACACGACGAATTTACAAACTCAATGATTGACTGTCCAGAGTTTTCAGTGTTCCGTAAAGATACGACAAAATCCTGTGGAGGAGGAGTTGCCATGTTTGTACATTACTCTGTGAAATCATTACCTGTTAACTGTTCTAACATAAATTTAGAGATTATATGCCTAGATTTGTATATACCAAATAAGCATAGATTAATATCTGTTTACAGACCTCCAAATAGCACTCTTGAATATACAGTAGATCTAATTGATCAGATGAACGACTTTGCCAAGTGAACTGTCCAATAACTCTATTGGGCGACTTCAACTTTCCTGAAATAAACTGGAGCTCGCTGACATGGCCAAGCTGCTATGTTTGCAGCATTTGCTATAGAAAATGGTTTCATTCAATTGGTTCAATTTGCTACGCGGGGCGATAACACACTTGACTTAGTCTTAACAAATTCATTGTTGAATGTTAGCAATGTCTCAGTAACTTCTAATGTTCATCCTGTGACAGAAAGCCAAATTTAATGGGTTTCTTTTAGCCCGCAAGTGGTATAGAATGCGTCGCATAAGCTTAAATTTGATGGCTTTAGTCAGTTTTTGTTAAAACAACTAAAATATGTGATATCACTACCGCTTTCACACATTTTTGAACAATCATTTGTGCAGCGCGTTTTATCAAAAGCGTGGTTACAAACGAACGTTGTGCCAGTATACAAAAAAGGATATTCAAGTGAACCTTTGAACTATCGTGCTATTTCTTTATTGTACTGTTGTTGTAAAGTAATGGAAACCATAATATGTGATTCTCTGAAATCACACTTGCAACAAAACAGCTTGATATCACCTAAGCAACACGGCTTTGTGTTCAAAAAATCTATTTGTACTCAACTGTTGGAAAATGTACATGAGTGGTCGGTTGCTCTGGATTCTAAAAAGGATGTAGATATAGTATATATTGACTTTGCAAAAGCGTTTGATACTGTATATATCTCAAGTTAAATTAATCCACAAACTGCCTTCGTTTAGTGTTACTGGGACGCTACTAAGATTTTTAAAACCGTTTCTGGATAACAGACAATTGCGAGTGAAACTTGACAACACTTTGTCTCAACCACGAAATGTCATATCTGGTGTACTGCAAGGTAGCGCTGTTCGACCCATTTTATTTTTGTTATATATTAATGATGTAACATCTTGTTTAAACAATGTTAAACAACAAAGATTATGTTAAGATATATATTATCTTTGATAAGAACGATAACTGTTCTCAGGTATCAATGCAAAACGCACTTAACCTACTGTCGAACTGGTCTTCCGATTGGCAGCTTGCCATATCACCATCAAAGTTTGGAGTTTTGTATCTTGGTAAAAATAATCCAAAAGTACACTATAGTATAAATGGCGTTGACTTGCCCACTTTGCATCAAGTAAAAGATTTGGGTGTAACAGTTAATTATGATCTAAACTTTAAATATCATATAAATGTAATCATTTTCAAGGCGTATCGTATTACTAACATGCTATTTCGTGGTTTTATAAACTGTGACCCACAGGCCTTACTGCTTTGTTATAAATACTATATTCGACCTCTTTTGGAATATTCATCGTCAGTCTGGTCACCCACATCCCTAATGGAGATAGACAAAATTGAACGCGTACAGAGATATTTTAGTCGAAGACTAAATTATAGAAACAACGGTGCTCCTATAAGTTACAAAGAGCGCCTAAGACTTTACTACCTTGAACCCTTAGAGTTGCGGCGTCTGCGAGCTGACCTCTGCATGATTTTTAAATGTCTGAACGGAGATGTAAATGCTTGTCAAATCCTTTTGGCCTCGCAAAATACCAGTACACGAGGAAAAGCTTAAACTTGTAAAACGTAAGTGGCACACCAATACAGCAAGAAATAACTTTGCTCTGCGGCATGTTGATACATGGAACTGTTTACCTAGCTCAGTCGTATGTTCAGCGAATTTTAGAACTTTTAAGAATCAGTTGAAAAAGGACATAAACTTGAATCGATATCTCTACTATAACCGGAACTTAGGTTAGATGTAAGAGTAGGACTCGTCCCCCTTTCTAACCATTTTATTGAATATTCTAGGTTGCTGCAGTTCATACTTCAAATTTATTATCGACTATTTCGTTGTGCCATGTATATTTGTATGCACGTAATGTTGATGCTCAATAAACTTTGACTTGGACAGTGTGAATTTGTTTATAAAGTGTTATTATAATTAGCTCGATTGCAAAATTTTTGTAAATTAATTTTCATCGCTGGTTATGTTGAACATAACTTATTAACAGGTCTTTTTAGCGATACTAACTATATATTTGTAGTTCTAAATAAGAAGTCTAAATGGACGCAAAATATTATTTAACACAACTAACGAACAAGCCTTACCGCGAAAGTAAATGGTTTACGTGATGCTCACCATCTTTAATTTAGCGATAAGCAAACTTTGATTAACACATCACTTTTCAATACGCCAGTGACCAACCAACACGCATCAGAATCAATTTTGTAATTTCAGACATTTCAGACATGCCCCATTCTTTGCTTCGAAAAATTTGCAGAAGCTATTAATCTAAGCAGTAAGACAAATTGCATGGAAGTCCTCCGTGTGGTCAATGCAGGCTGCACTATTTACGTACCAACGTACACCTTTACGCTACGGGCATATTTTACGTACATCCGACCGCTTCTTGAATATGCTTCTCCAGTGTGGTTACCTTGTTACTTAGGCGACATTGATATATTGGAGCGAGTTCAACAATATTTTACTCGCCGGGTTTTTAGTAGGCTCAGAAGGGAAGGAAAGTCATATCCTCAGCGACTTGAAAAGTTAAAATTGGAACAACTTGAATTAAAACGCCTAACCACGACCTAGAAATGGTTTATAAAATTATTTTCAGAAACATAGATGCATGTGAAAACTTTTTCGCTTGTTCTGGCATATTGCACACTCGTGGACATTCTAAAAAGCTCTTAAAAATTCAAAACGAACATTATGAAACATTCCTTCACCGTCCGTGTTATCGATGTATGATGGAACTCACTGCCTGAGTTCATTGACAACAAACCGCTGGTTAATACCCAAGCTGCAAATCATTCAAATTTTTATTAAAACAAGTAAATTTTGACCACTTTTTGCGATATAATAGAAACTTTAACAGTGTTTGAAATAACCCCTGAATGACATTTCCATATTTGTGTTGTAATGTATATATTGTATTTTATTTATAACTTCTCTTGATTTAGAAACCAGTTGTTAGTGCAGCAATGCCTTACTGATTTTTTTATTTTATGATTGTCGGGTATCGCTTGTATGTCGCCCAAATGATAGTGTCACTTTTCACAAGATGGGTTAAAGGCGTGCAAGTTGTTATCCTTAATTTTCTTTGTTAAACATTTTTGTTGTTGTTTACTGCCAATGTACCAAGCCGCTGATGTCCGTGTTTTACTATTCATAACTTTGGTTTTCGTTATTTACGTTGAATGTAATCGGGATATTCGGAAGACAGACACAATTTTTGCAGCACGTAGATGAATTACGTACGTATCGCTATTATTTATGTTATTGTTATCTCGTATAGTTTCGCGAAGGTTGAATAATGGGTTTATGCCGTTCATTATAGCTTAGTTGCTAAAGCACTAGCTTGCGTATCCTAAAGCGGGAGGTCGTGACTTCGAATCCCATCCCTGCCAAACTTTTAAGTCGGCTGCTTTTCACATTCTTTCATCATCCAGCACTTAGCAGTTGGACTTGGCTCAAATGAAAGATTACTGAAATTACAAAAGTGATAGATATGTAAACAAATATTTGTTGTAAACGGATTCACCCAGCTCCATCCAATAACAGCAAATAAAACTTCAGCCAAAATACATCGCGCTATGTTTGTTGCTAAAGAATGAAAGAAAATGTATTATTAATACTAAAACTATATATAAAACAGCCCACATTTTTGAAATTCCATAAAACTTGTTTTATATCATACATTTTATATGTATTATTATGGACATAGTATAATTAATTGTTTATGTATGTTTATCATTTTTACTTAATTATGTGAGCAATATATTGAATATAATATATAAAATATATAATATATAATTATGTATCGTACAGTATCTAATACACAACACAACGGCTCAGTTCTCAACAAATCACTCTCGTTGTAGAACTGACTAACGTGGCGGAGCAATATGTTTAATAAATGCATATTTCTGTCAATACACGACTATTTTTGTGTTTTACAGTATAATTATTCAGTGCTATTATAATTATTTTTGTTTCAATAGTTTATTGTTATAACGTTTTGCTGTGCTTTATTAACAAACTCATGCTTTGGTGTACACAAATGCATAACAAACCATGCATTGGTAATAGTGGTTGTATTGACATTCGTCAAATCATCAATCTGTCAAAAAATCATTTGTTTTTGTCTGTCCCTTCGTCAGATTGATGATTTTCTCATATCAGAACCGTGGTGGCAGTCATCAACTTGAAAAACCAGTATAACTTAAGGGTTTAAAATCTAACCTAATTATTTTACCTTTTAACTTTAACCCAATTGCATTGTGTGGATTTTGCCCCTGGATGCACTATATCATGTGAAGAACAAAGCTGAAGAAACAGTCAGTAGACTCTACTCTGGTTAATATATTATTCTGTGTATTTACCAACTCTGGCTACCATAAATCGAGGTACTATGACTTTGAAGGTAAAAACAGCAAATAAACTAAATGCGATCCTTATCCAATCAATCATGAAGACCTAGCAGCCAGCCCAGGCGCTTCTCTGTAGGGACTCCTAAATCTACAACTGGTACACGTCTCTAGTATGCGTTGATTTCGCCGTCAACGAAAATGGATACGCTTTAATCGTCGCTATGCCGCGAATGCTCAAAACAAATTGGCGATGATTGGTTCGTCTTGCGATAAATGCGATGCGTGGATCCACTCCTTGTATGCTGTATACGTCCTCAAACCGTATTGGCCATCCAAGGCAAATATTCTGCAGTCAGGTGCCAATGCAGATCCGTAGCACCAGCAGCTCTACCAGACGACCGAGTTTTGCCCAATATTTCCTTTTCCGCACTTAGTTTTCGTCGAAGCACATTGTACAATTAATTGCGTTTAATTGGAATTCAACCAAGCATTTAAATAATTATGAAATCAGTACCAATCAATTAATTGGGCCAATTAATTGCAATTAAAGTTTCACAAATTAATTTTTAATCACAAATCAGGTGAAAATTGGCAAAAATTGGAAAAAATTTTGAGTAGCAAAAAGTTTCGAAAATTTATATCCCCCACCCGTGAGGATCCCCCTGCCGACCCCGGCTGATCCTCTCCGGGGACCTCAGACCTTGAGCATGTATGATTATAATTACCGTTGGATTTACTCTAGGTAAAATCATTATCTCACATAACGTTCTTTTGAATGTTTGGGCAACCGTACAGATATGAAGTTAAAATATTTTTAGTGCTCAACTAAGGTGATAAAAGAGCAGGGATTAGGAGTATTAATTAAAAATTTCACCTTCGCTGTTTCGGAAATTAGGTTTTAATTTGAAATTGCCCGATGACACGGATATTAAATCTTACACTAGGGGTGTAGCTCGCCGTTGCGGCCTGCCAATATATAAGTTAGGCCATCAACTATTGTCGGCATCGCTTTTTTCCGTTTTCAGCAGTTTTTGTTCCAGAATATATATATAGGTGCATAGACACATAATAGGATTATCATAGCGCTATTTTTAAATTATTTAAGAAACATTTAGTTTCGAAATTGCATTTTATAAAAACACATTGTATATTTTTGTATGAACATGTGCTTCACTACTGGGCAGAAAAAGTTACCAAAATAAATTGATACAGGCTGAGCTCGAAATTTTGGGAGGAGCCACGAACCAGGAGAACCGTGTCGTACAATGTGGAACCGAAAATTCCAGGCCGCCAACCTCTCCAATTAGAAGTCAACAATATATAATTTTGCCGTATTATGACATATGTAATGTTTTTGAAATGGCTCAACTCAACAGTGATAGCCTCAATGAAAATTCGTAATCCTTACGTTAACACTGTTTTATGGTTAAACTAAACATTGTTACATACAGGAACCGTCAGAAGATGATTATTAAATAGTGCACATCCAGCGCTCCGAGGACAGCATCTAGCACTATTATGTGATTTAATATATATACCTTTTCAATTGGTAATACACATAGGTAAGATTTATTTGAAATTTAGCAATGTATCTATTGCAAAGCGGCTTTTTTCCATTATCTTCCACTCCTCCCGAAGTTGACCAATTTCGATAATAGCGATTATTTTAGTTTCATTCGAGTCAGATCGACGAGGCGGTTCATATGTAATATGTAAATTAACGTCATATTTATGACAAATATTTTTTTCGATTTTTGAGTCACCAGTGTTACCAATCGATATTAGAAAATTAGACATTAAAAAAATATTTATCCGCAAATGTATAATTTTATAAATCATTTGACCCACATTCACAACATGAGTCGAAATAAAAATAAATCCGTCTTTTGGTTTACGAGTTACGCGAAGTTATCTGAAATGACTGACTAACCTTTACCCTGAGCCTAAAAGTCTTTAACTAATAAACATTTTCATATGATGCATGCAGCATTAGACTTTAGTGCTATTGTTAGCTCATATGATAGCAAAACTTCGTGGAGCGTGCGTTCTCTGAACCACCTTCACGGTGTCGAATAGAACTAAAATCATTGCACTATCTTCAAATTTGATCAATGCCGGGCTGTAGGAGTATAATGGAAAAGACGAACGATAACAATATTGTCAAATCAAGTCAATTTACTAGTAAAACAACTATATAAAACGATTATGAATATATAAGCATAATAATTTTCACAATAAACTAGTAAATATATAGCTAACAGAATGGGGGAGGTACCTACCACCACTTACATCTGTTATAAGTTGCGATCATATTTTAATGATTTGTTGAGGTCTACCTGCATTAGTAGTTTTTTGAAAATTTTAACGTTTGCGGCTCCAACGAAGAGCTGTCCGTCCAATGTGTCGGGCAGATTATTCCACTCGCTAATGGTACCAATGCGGAATGCGTGGCTTAAAACATTGGTTTTTATTTTTGGCTTGCGAAGTCTTGAGCATGTCCACGTGTTCGCATTAAATCATTTGATTGTAAGTATTTAAAAAGAAATTGGCGTTGGTTTTCACTGAGCAGTTCGAAGATTGTGCAGAGATCAAAACGCAACCTTCGTAGTTCGAGTGAATCAAGGTTCACGAAAACTAACCTTGTTTTGTAGGGCGCGGGTGACATTTTCGCACGGCTATAAACGCGCCTAGTATAATACCATAGAAAACGTTCAACTATATCTATGTTTCCTTGGTATACTGGAGACCATACTGGGCTGGAATATTCCAATAATGGGCGCACATGGGTAACATAAGCACGTAGTAAAATATCTATGTTACAAGTTACAAAACAACGAAATAACATATTAGATATGCGATAAGCCTTTGAAGTGATGTTTCTGCAATGAGTGTTAAATTTTAGGTCGCTTGTGATTGTGACTTCTAGATCTTGAATGCATGCTGCTTCCGGCACTATGTTTTCTAACAATGAATAACGAAAATGCCGATGTTTAGGACCAAGATGCAGTACTTGGCATTTTGTTGGGGAGATCGCAAGCTGCCACTTAGTGGCCCATTCTTCAACGCCATTCAGTGCGCGCTGCATTTGTAATTTTATATTAATGCTGTTTTGGTAGCATAGCAGCGTATAGTTTTAGATCATCTGCAAAAACTTTAATATTAATATTGGGATAAATGCTAACAACATCGATGAGATCATTAATATATAGTAGAAATAGTGTAGGGCCCAGAACGCTTCCTTGAGGTACGCCTGAAAGTACCATTTTCTCAGTGGAAAATGTATTGTTATTTTTTACGCTAAATTTCCTATTTATTAAAAAGTTTTGTAATCACGACAAGCAGCAACCAGAAATTCCTAGGCAGCACAGCTTTTGAACCAGTTTCGTGTGTGAAACCGTGTCAAAAGCTTTAGCAAAATCAATATAAACAACATCTACAGACGACCCTGTATCAAGGCGCGCAGCCCAGTCATATATACTTTCGATTAGTTGGATCGTTGTGGATCGTTTAGCTACAAAGCCATGTTGATGCGATGATAAGATATTCGAGCGACGAACAAAATTAACAAGATGCTTTTTCAGTATTCGTTCCATGATCTTGCAACAATTAGAAACCAAAGAGATTGGGCGATGGTTTAATGGCTGGTTCGCCTTTTTTAAATAATCCAATTACATCAGCACACCGTCACATGTCTGGTAACATACCATTTACAAAGGATTGTTCAAAGATATGTGATAGTGGGATGCTTATGGCGTCCCTAAGCTCGCGAATAAAGTATTGCGTGAATTTGTCTGTAGAATGGCTGTGTTTGGGTTTAATCTCTGAGAGCGTTAAGTAAACTTTATGCGGGGTGAATGATACCCATGAAAGTTTTTGAAGGTTTTCAGTTGCAAAGACGGTAATACTGCCATCAGATTCAGTGTAAGTACTTGCAAAGGCATTTGCTAATATTTCGCACTTCGCGGTCTCGTGTGTGGCAAGACTCCCGTTTGCGCATTTTAAGGCGTTAATCGCATCACTGGTAGCGCATCGATGCCTAACATAACTATACACTGCTTGTGGATTATCTGACCACAGTATAAGTCTCTATTTTCTACGAATTTTGCAATTGCTTTTTTTACATTGTTTGGCAATTGCATTGTATGCAGAAATATCGTTTGTTTGTTTGCCCAGTTTCCAGAGCTGGGCCTTTTTCCGCAGAAGTATTTTGATGTGTATGGGGTAATATTTCTTTGGCGTTCAGATACTTGTCTGTTTTTTCGGCACAAATAATTCACATACATACAACATGATATTGTAAAATAATAGCCACTTATCATTCACAGTAAATACAGAATATAGGAGATCATTCCAATTCAGTGACATTAGAAAGTTCCTTATCTTTTCGAAGTCAGCGTTTTTAAAATAGAAATTTGTTGTGCACGTTACGGGCTTACTACGTTTACCGCCAGTTATGAGGAAATCGATTGAAAAGTGATCAGAATTGGCAAAGTTTTCTGCACATTTAATGCATGCAAGTTGGAATAGAGCGTTAGTCAATATCAGATCAAGGGTTTTGCTCTCCCTAGTTGGGAATGATACTACTCGTTTCATTTATTGTTTCAATAAATTCTTTTGAATTTGGCGTTATTACACTTTGATTTTTATTCTAATCCAATGTCCCACAGTTTTATACCTAGCCCTTAAAATCGACAGGTATTTGGTAAAAGAAATTGCCGCCAGGTACAAGTTCCCATTATAGTATAATTCGGATATGTAATATTTTTAAATTGTTATATTTTATAACTATTGCAAAATGGAGATATATATATAATCGAAAACGTAGGTAAAACTGTGGCTAACGGCTAGTCGATATGAAACATTAATTTTAGGAAATATCAGTGTGTATTGGACTAACGTTTCTCAAATTTTAGTAAGCGATAAATATGTGTCAAACTACAGTGTTCTATGTAGAACAACTTCCATAGCCTTTTTTGACAAATTATCTTGCCCGGAAGCTTATTATTCCACGAATGAATAATTAGTGGCTCAATATGTTACCTATCATTTCAAAGATTACTCTAAACCGATTTAGAATGTATATATTTGAGCATGTGCTAAATTTGCTGGATGATGCTTCCTTGTTGCTCAAACAGAATTGAATTCTGCCAAAAAATAATGTCCGTCCTTGCCATTCATAAGTAATTGCTGGATTGATGTATTGCGGAAGAATTGCGGTTCAAAAAAAGAATTTGTTTGCTCTGCTGTAATGATTTTCTGGCTACATTTTCATAAAACTGCTTCGAAGTGGAGACGGCAGAGACGTCGGTTCCAAAGAAATAGGGACCATTATCTGCATGCTAATCCATTTACTGAGAGCAGCAACTTCGCTCTTTATCAATTTTTTTCAGAACAACTATTTTCAGTCAATGGGCCAACGTTAAAAAATTCCACAGAAAAAAAGTGAAATTTAAAAATCTTGTTTATTGGTTGATCAACGAGAGGCTTATAGTGATATTTAACCCCGGAAACACATTTGGCTTCATTGTTTTTAAAATTAACCTTGGGTATGCTATATACCCTTGCTGGACAGTGCTAGGTGCTAATGTTTCTAATTGTCGGAACCGAAACTGTCTAATTTTGGTGTTTTTCAACCTAGTTGTGCGTAGAAAATTAGAACGAGTCCACAGGTTTGTGCTGGTTTGCGGAATTTCTATCAGCATAGTCCATGGAAAATAACGAATAAAACTGTAATTTCTATTGAAAGTTGTAGTTTTACAAATTAAAACGTTTCCGTCGTTTTGCTCACTGGAGGAAGAAATAAAGGGTTCAGTGGATTTTTGATATGCGCTAAAAATGGCCTTAATGTCTTTTATTCAAATGATGTAATTGTTTTCGGTTATTAGGGTGGCTTCAAGGAGCTAAATTTGGAACCTCAAAATGGCCACTAAGCCAGGACTGTTCACGCTCACTCCGGTGCCCATCGATACTAATAAACACCATATTCATAATCAGCACGGCGAGGTGTAGTATATTCACAAAAATAGTAGCTTTATACTAATTATTCATTGAAAAATAAGCAATTTTTTCAAAATGCTAAAAATAGGCTAACACGCTTTCCTAAAACAGAAGCAAATTCTGATAAATATATATGTCTTGCATCTGAACGATATTAGGTCTTTGAAACAAAAAAATTTTTAATCTACCTATAGTTTATTGGAGAGTTTGACGGAACAAACAGAAGAGTGAATCTTACCATTTTACCTTTTGACGAAGACAAAACGTTTGCGCCCTGCCCAATAAAATAACATTTACTAAAAATGAAAAGTATACAAAGAGGTTGCAACCGTCTCTGCATTGATTCATTCACAATATGTAATAGTCACTTTTATCGCGCTAAGATTTATTTCCGCTGGTCTAAAATTGTCACCCAGTTATCCGTTTTCTGAAACATCGACCACCCGGTGAAACAACCAGTGTGAACCTAAGATTAAGATTTAAAATGTATAACTTATCAAATTCATCAATTCAAATTTCGCTAGTAGTGGTCTTCAAGTTTCACCTCCTATTGTAGCGCAAAATATCCAATTTTTCATCCCCTTTAATACATTTTAGACAAAACTAAATAAAATTAGCATAACTTTGACGCGTGATGAAACAAAGTATGTTTTGAATCTCGAAAATATTATATACGAATTTTTCCATTGATATCAAATTGGCACATATCTAGGATTAAAAATGTATGCTTCAGCCAATTTGAAATCCCATGATAGCATTCATACACTGAAAAATATGTTGCAAGAGCACTGCTATATATGGTGGTTGTAATCATATATAAGTGCCGAAGAACTCCTCTTCTCCAATGATCAAGAAGATCAAAATTTTAAACTAGTAATCGCAAAATTTTCAAAATGTTGTTTAAGTGTGCTTTTTTTTAACACTTGTAGGACCCAAGGCTTGTCTTATTTTGTGCATAGGACGCAATACAATTATCTAATTCTATACTTTTTATCAAATTCAGCAAATCCCTTAAACCTAAAATAACACATGTTAACCATCTACACACAGGGGCGTAGCGAGAAAATCCGAACTGGGGGCAGCAATGCTTTCTGGAAGGCACAAAATCCGAACCTGGGGGCACAAAGGCTTTTTGGAGGGGCACATAGTAAATTCGAACGGGGGGCACGGTCTTCAGTGGCCCTTTCTTGGCGACGCCCCTGTGAGCATATATTGGCTAGAGTCAAAATCTACTAATGTTGGTGCTACATTCTGCCAAATTGCAGGGTTAATAACTCACTTAGGAGTGAAACAACGAAACCAATGTGTTTAACTGTTTAAAACACTATAATAGTATCGTTCCCACCCGACAAAGTATAAACTTACTTTAAAAACTTTGGAAGTTTCAATTTTTAAGATTATTTTTAACTGTGGCTCAACAGCTCGAAAATCACAGCTCTGACAAAAATATGAACTTCTCGATGAGAAGCTTGTGTTACATGTGGTGGTCTACAAAGTTTATCACTTTTGGCAGACTTATAATGTAAAATGTTGGTAACCACAAACACCCAAAATTAAAAGTCTCTCAATTGTGATCGGTTTTGTGGAAACTTAGGAAGGTAATTATGGAACAGCATAAATGTAAAAAGCTAGGAGCCAACTATGTTTCATTGCATGGAATAAACGCGAAAATACGTCCATCTGATGAAGCGTTATGCGACCAACAGTCGGAGAAAATATTTTTTCCCTCATTTACAAACCATTTGAGGAAATCTCTGCCTACGTCTCTTTCTATTTCAAACTCAATGTACGAAAATGGCTAAGCAACTATTTGTGAGACACAATTATATTTCAATAGAGATACTCAGTATTGCATGAAAGACCCAACATAAAATAATTGATACATATTAATATTTTGCAATAAATAAAAGCAAAAAATGCTAAACTGTGAAACCTTCCAGAATTTATTGAGTTTGTTTATTAATTTTCTATTTACTTAGGAATATATAATATGTATTGTTTAAAATGGATACTTTTTAGCTTCCTGATTTTATTAGTAATTAGCTTTGTATACTTCCTTTTTCAATATTTACAAAACACATGGCAAATTCACAGCATGGAAGAAATAATGCAATGTCATATGACGTGAAATTCAACAGTTCAGCTGCAACCGCTACTTGGTCTTTCATTTAAAATATATTTCTCTTTGCCGACAAGATTTGTCATTTAATTATTGTTTTAGTATTTTCGAAAAGTTATGCTATATCAATTCAGCAATGCCTCATGTATACATATCTAAAAAATACTGTTTGTAATGGCCTATACACTAATTACGGAAGTAACAATGAGTGCTGTTGGAAAAGGGAGCAGATGTAGTACTGAGATTCTGGTGTCGGTAGCCCCCACCTAGCTATAGGATTTAGTCTAGGGCTTATTTAATGATCTAAAGCTTTGAATAAGGCTAAGGCTTTGTATATCGAGAGAACGACATGATGGTATTATACTTATGCCCTTCAGGGTTACTTTGCCTTCATTTTTATAATATAGTTTTTATATGCGGAGACTACTGCAACAGTTGCTCGCTGAGATGGTTACGTTTGAAAGAGGTTTTGATTTTGGGGTAATAAATTTGACCGGTTTTGACTTTTCCTGTTTTAAAAAGTCGAGTTGCGCTCTTTAAACATAATGGATTAATGCCTCTTGGTAGATGAACGTACTGGATTATTGCCTTCTGGTAGGTGAACATAACGGATTAATGCCTCCTCTTAGGTGAATGTAATGGATTAATGCCTTCTGGTAGGTGAACGTAATGGATTAATGCCTTCTGGTAGGTGAACATAACGGATTAATGCCTCCTGGTAGGTGAACATAACGGATTAATGCCTCCTGGTAGGTGAACGTAATGGATTAATGCCTTCTGGTAGATGAACATAACGGATTAATGCCTTCTGGTAGGTGAACATAACGGATTAATGCCTCCTGGTAGGTGAACATAATGGATTAATGCCTTCTGGTAGGTGAACGTAACGAATTAATACCTCCTGGTAGGTGAACATAACGGATTAATGCCTCCTGGTAGGTGAACGTAATGTATTAATGCCTTGTGGTAGGTGAACGTAATGGATTAATGCTTCCTGGTAGGTGAACACTCAACTCGGATATGTACTAGCAGGCCCACAATCTTTTAAGATCAGTAACAAAATCCTACCGAGATATTTTGGATTGCAGAAAACCAGATTTGTACTTCTACAGTGTGTCTTTACGGAAAAACTACGGTTTCGCAGCGGCATTTTTTGCTTACCGATTGCATTTACAATTGCAAATCGGTTTAGGCTTAGGCTTAGTCTTACAGAAGTGACTAGGATAGTCATGCAAGTTCAAAATTGTATAGTAAATCCAAGGTGTCTAATTGGTTGACTTAACTCCATTTAGCTTTTTATTAAAAACATTTCCCTTCGCCGTCAAAGCGATACTCGAAGGCTCAGTTGTTCGATTCAATGGCCGCCTTGCTAAGAGACGTTACAAATGACTGCGCCATATATGTTAGTATGGTGTAGGGGTTACCCTCTGAGGATCCGACCGCCGACATATGATTCAACCTGACCCCACCCCCCGACGGCGTCGCCGGCCACCAGCCCTCATCCCTACCTACAGGCCTACATTTCTGCGAAGTCAAAGGCTTTTCCCTTAAGACCCAGCTACTCCTTTGGACTTCGAACTCCGGTCCTTGTATGGACGGCCCAATGCATCTCTATTGCTACAACTTGTTGTAAAGCACAGTTTAACGTAAGGTTAAAACAACAGTATCGGTGGCCTTTAGGTTGTGACAAATAAATTACTACAACCTTGTTATCAAGTCTCAATTTTTTGTTATGGCTAGCAATTTATGTTAGTGATGATTTCTATAATTAGCCGTCAAGTATCGTTCATAGTCTCAATCGTTTCGTACCGATATAATTCTCTATATTAGGATTAAGGGATACAATATTCACACAAATACAGTGTTTTTGAGTCGGTGCTGAAATTTTTAATAGCTGTTATCAATAACATTGATTAACTGTTAAAATAAGCAGTATTCTTTATAATACCTTTAATGAACGTTATGATGAGTTATCCGACAATTTTTTAGCATTTCAGTTATATAATATTTTTTTAAATTTTGTAAATACACCAAATAAGGTGTTGTCCATTCAGTATGTAGTCAAATCTTTTATTTAAATAAGCTATTTGCTAAAATACGCAGTATTTTGGCATATCGCGCGAAGTTCATGGCTGCTAATTTAACAAGTTTTCAGAAGTTTAGGATGATATTGTTGAAACATTTTATGCAATATTCTATCAACTATACTAGCGTTGAAAGAGGGGGAGGCCCAAAATTGTAGTCGCCATAGTACAGGTACGTTCCGGCAACTAAAATCTGCGGGAGCTACACTTATCGCAGCATACACCACAATAATAGTTTGGCTTTTTATAGCCTAAATTTGATTCAGGTTCGTTGAAATATATCTTTTAATTTTTACATAATTCACATTGCAGTCCAATTCTTAGTATGAAAATATAAGTTTCGCCATAATGAAATCAATTAAAACGATATTTGTTCTTTATTGAAATCCCAAACAAAAACGACTGTTCTCTAAACTTTTGCCTAAGCCTAAGCCTACGTAAAATTAAATTTTGATTAACATTTTCCTCCTTAAACTAACGAGTATTTTGCATAACTTTGAACATACTTGCCGCCACCGACGGATTGAACGAGGATCGTTTGGCTCCGAGCCATTAAGCTTAAGTCATAGTCACAGTCAAGTCACATTAGTCATTAAGCTATTTAGGAGCAGTTGCTCGGTTCCTTAAAGAACATTGCAAATACAACGAATTGTAATGAATGTCCAAAGATGAGCTCTACAGCAAACTCGGATAGCTCATCGCTTCGTTATTTATGCTATGACAAATGCGTCATTTTATGGAACCAAATGGTTAATCGAGCAATAGTCTAAATTTTGACAGTTGGTATAGATCAATCCTCCTTCCGAGGGCCCGGAACTCTCCCTTTGGACTTGGCACTTCGGTCCATGTATGTTTCTATTCTTTCTGCCAATATATAAATTTTTGCTCAGTTAAGCCAACCTCAAATTTGAGTCAAAAAAGCATCTAATTATTAATATATCAGCAATATGACACAGATTATCAATCTAGTTTCTAACTACAAACTGAACTGAGCTGCTTGCTCTTTTATTAATAATAATATTTTTCGGCAAATATCAAAAATATTCTAATATAAAACAGTTTTCTACGACATTATTTATTGTGAATATATATATAAACATTATTTGTAGTTGTTAATATTTGTTGATTAATAATATGTGTTCGATTCTGGCAATAATCGCGTTCTTGATTAATTGTCTGCTGGCAATTCTCGGTCCTGTCAAATCAAATCAAATAAGCAAGAATTTAAATATTCTGTTTCATTTGATATGATCAACTAGCGAACCTCAGGATATATGACCACTTATTACATAATAAACAGATATATATTTTATATTAGACTTATATGACAGTATTATAAATATATTATGTTTATAGGTGTTCACGGAGGGTTTCCTCCAACCCTATGCCCTGTCCCTCCCACAACGACGAAGGCTCGTGGAAAATATATGAGTATTGAACATGATTGCAAAAATTTTAAGGAAAAATTGAGCGAAATTATAAGGATAAACTAGTGAAAATAGTTGATTGCGCTCCGCTGACGTACCTCGTTCTCATAGGCCACTTCCCCATCCCTTCATTAGCTTCTGGACCGCTGACCGACCTTAAACTCCCATGATATGTATAACGCATATATTTACACACTAATATATTTTCTATGCCATTGATATAAGATAACAATTTGCGAGGTTTCCTCAGTTAATGTGTAAGATAATTCTCCTCTAGTTTCGATCATGAACCAAGTACAAAAATATTATTTTCTTACCATTTTGAGGGCGTACAAATCATATTTATATCGCTCCGATGCAAATGACAAAAGAAACAGAGCCTTTGGAGTGATAAACCGACAAATCCAATACAGTCTTCAATCATACTCGTAGTACGTCGTATCACCAAATCAATCGCAGCATTAATCGGGGCGGAGACCCACACAGAACCCATCAAAATCAAACCACCGCCGCACTGCTAAAGGTGTGCCAACACACGAATAATAATCGAAAAAATGTGGTACACACCAAGGCAAACCGTTTCTCCGCCCGGGGAGTAAAACCGGAATATAAATACCGAGATTGAGTATTCCTATTGTTAGCGAAGACATCTATCAGGCAGGAACCCTACCTATTCTGCAAATAGCGAAAAAGACCTCCCCCTGAAATAGTCAATCATCCCAATCTCGCCACTTATTGAGGCGATGCGCATTCTTGTTCTGAGACCTAATAATGCATAAGGTCCGAAGATTTATGTTGGGCGAACCTGCGAATTGAAAGATTTGAAGGGCCAAATGATGAATTCACTGTTTCATGCTACCTCTACGTATGCAAGCTTCCGCGCTCTGATTATGACTAAAAATATGGACAGTCTTGCTACTCAGAAATCGCACAAACGGGACTTTAATGTATTTAAAACAGGAAACAATTATCGCATCATAGATCCTTGAGAAATTGACGCGGACGGTAAATTATAGTGTGCTTCTCAAACATTGTTATCAGGCACTAACACCATTCGAGAACACATCGGAATAAAACAGCCACATTGCACATGCCGCAAAGGCCTATACAAAGAGTCTTCTACGATACCGTATAATACTCAATCTCTGAAACTGTAAATCTTGAAGAATTGCCGACGGCTTATGTTTTTAAGCATGTAAAAATCGTTGGAAGAAACAGATTATAATAATTGACGAGTATAAAGCATGACGTAATCGCCTGACATCAGCCTTACCTCTTAACCTTGTCCTAAACCATATCTTTCTCCAGAACTTCATCTATCATTCCGATTAACTTGAAAATTCTTGCGGCGCTAGGGATAGTCATAGCGAGAATCAAAGTATTCATCTCAACCCCGGCCCCAGAAAAACTAATTGCTGGCAGGTCTTGAGCACTGTCTTCGATTGGTTACTAAGAAAACCGACTTACTCTAAATCGTTGACTATTAATCAGACATTGCCCACGGCTACTTCCTTTAATTTACCCAAAATTAGACCATCGTCAAAATACAAAGTAGGTCGAATGGCTTGCTCTCAATCGTGTACGAGCCCTAAGACGTGTTCACAAGCTCAGACTTTTTGCTCAAATTTTGATCAAAATTTAAGCTCAAACTTTTACCAAATTTTGATCAAAATTTGGAAGCATCATTTTGCATTTTTGATATTGAACGTGTACAGACTGTTCAACTTTCCAAAGATATTCCCTTAGCCAGTCACCGACGACATGCATTATATGAAAAAGTTTGAGCTCTAATTTTTATCTCAAATTTCGAAACATCGTAATTTTCTTTTATAAATTACCTTCAAATTTTGATCAAAATTTGAGCGAAAAGCTTGAGCGTGTAAACACGCCTTTAGTCAGTACCTAAAACGATTAACACAAGCAGGATGACTATTCACGTCGAAAATAACTTATATTTCCAATAGAATTTTTCATTTCTTTATCAACGGAAGAAGCATGAACCAGGGTCGACGGGTTATTAGTAACACGAAATAACGTCGGAATCTCCGCAAAAGGTGTACCGTAAACCCTGAGGGGCGTTACGTGATAATGTTAGAAAAGGGAATATTTTAGAGCGGGGGGTTCTTAGGCGGCATCCCCCAGCTTAGGCTTAGTGTACATCTCCTATAAGGGTCTTAGCTTAGGCTAACACTAAGGCTTAGGTTAGTGTATCGAGAACAGCATGGCGTTCATTATATTTACGACTCTCAAGTTACTTGGGCCGCAACCTGCATTACAATCGAAGCAAACAGACAAAGGTACAACAACTGAACAACAACCATCTAATCTGCCGAACTTTTATAACAGAACAATATGAAAAACAAAAGCTAGGTTTCAACTTCAGATAAATTTGTTTCCATATGACCTCGTTTAAACCTTTCATCGATAAATCTAGAATGTATAGGTATTATATTTCTCCGCAGATTCGATTACCTTATCCCAACTGACAGTTCAACCAAAGCAAATGTGGTACTTTAATGATCAATTTTAATTATATTTGACAATTTCTCATTTGCCTTCATTGCTTATGCGAAAAATTCGAGGGTTTGCTGTAAACCACTTTAGTCAGGTGACTGGAGTTCAGCGCTTCCATTTGAAATACAAACGACTTAACTGGATCACATGTGTGCATTCTGTTGAACATTTATACACAGACTGATAAAACGCGAAAACAATGTTACAGCCTGTGACAGAAATGTAACCGCAACAAATGTTTACACACCCAGTTTTTACTTTATTTTTAATAGAAGGTAAATCAGTATAAAATATAGTTAAACTAACCCTGAAACTTTTTTCACTTGAAACTTTTTTTACAACCGACCTTGTGCTAAACGGTACCTATTTAATATTAGTAAAACCAAGAGTGCATTAGGGAATAGTATGACACTTCCCTGCACTCAGATATAAACCCGTGTTTGATGTCACGGGCGTTTTCGGCCTGCCCCCCCCCCCCCAGAAACTGGAGGGGGGAGGGTAGGTCGGACCCCCCAATTTTTTGGGGGTATTATGTGAAGTCGTAATTATGAAATAACTGAAACGGTTCAAATTATAGAAATATCGCTTCACATAATACCCCCCAAAAAATTGGTGGGAGGTCCGACCTACCCCCCGCCCAAAAAATAGTGGGGGGGGGTTCGACCGACCCCCCAGAAACTGGGGGGGTCAGGCCGAAAACGCCCGTGACATCAAACACGGGTTTATATGTGAGTGCAGGGAAGTGTCATACTCTTCCCTAATGCACTCTTGGTAAAACCAAGAGAGCGTTATAAACGCTTGAAAAAAGTGCAACGCTCAAACTCCCACTTCACTGACCACTTTGCCCTAAGCCTACTATTCTACAAACGACCTTGTGTAAAACAGTACCTATTTAATATTAGTAAAACCAACAAACCGTTATAAACCCTTGAAAAAGTGGTCAGTGAAGTGGGAGTTTGAGCGTTGCACTTTTTTCAAGCGTTTATAACGCTCTCTCTTGCTATTATCAAGAGTGCATTAGGGAAGAGTATGACACTTCCCTGCAATCACATATAAACTCGTGTTTGATGTCACGGGCGTTTTCGGCCTGACCCCCCAGTTTCTGGGGGGTCGAGATGCCCCGACCCCCCAGTTTCTGGGTGGTCGAGATGCCCTGACCCCCCTGTTTCAGGGGGGTCGAGATGCCCTGACCCCCCAGTTTTCGGGGGTCTCGTCGTGGTCGAGGAGTCTGACCCCCAGTTTCTGGGGGGGGGGGGTCGGTAGGGCCCTCGTAGTTTCTGGGGGGGGGGTAGGTCGGACCTCCCCCCAATTTTGGGCGGTATTATGTGAAGCGATATTTCTATAATTTGAACCGTTTCAGTTATTTCATAATTACAACTTCACATAATACCCCCCAAAAATTGGGGGGTCCGACCGACCCCTCCAGAAACTGGGGGTCAGGGCATCTCGACCCCCCCCAGAAACTGGGGGGGCGGTCAGGCCGAAAACGCCCGTGAAATCAAACACGGGTTTATATGTGAGTGCAAGGAAGTGTCATACTCTTCCCTAATGCACTCTTGGTTTTACTAATATTAAATAGGTACCGTTTAGCACAAGGTCGGTTGTAAAAAAAGTTTCAAGTGAAAAAAGTTTCAGGGTTAGTTTAACTATATTTTATACTGATTTACCTTCTATTAAAAATAAAGTAAAAACTGGGTGTGTAAACATTTGTTGCGGTTACATTTCTGTCACAGGCTGTAACATTGTTTTCGCGTTTTATCAGTCTGTGTATAAATGTTCAACAGAATGCACACATGTGATCCAGTTAAGTCGTTTGTATTTCAAATGGAAGCGCTGAACTCCAGTCACCTGACTTAAAGTGGTTTACAGCAAACCCTCGAATTTTTCGCATTAGCAATGAAGGCAAATGAGAAATTGTCAAATATAATTAAAATTGATCATTAAAGTACCACATTTGCTTTGGTTGAACTGTCAGTTGGGATAAGGTAATCGAATCTGCGGAGAAATATAATACCTATACATTCTAGATTTATCGATGAAAGGTTTAAACGAGGTCATATGGAAACAAATTTATCTGAAGTTGAAACCTAGCTTTTGTTTTTCATATTGTTCTGTTATAAAAGTTCGGCAGATTAGATGGTTGTTGTTCAGTTGTTGTACCTTTGTCTGTTTGCTTCGATTGTAATGCAGGTTGCGGCCCAAGTAACTTGAGAGTCGTAAATATAATGAACGCCATGCTGTTCTCGATACACTAACCTAAGCCTTAGTGTTAGCCTGAGCTAAGACCCTTATAGGAGATGTACACTAAGCCTAAGCTGGGGGATGCCGCCTTGAGACCCCGCTCTAAATATTCCCTTTTCTAACATTATCACGTAACGCCCCTCAGGGTTTACGGTACACCTTTTGCGGAGATTCCGACGTTATTTCGTGTTACTAATAACCCGTCGACCCTGGTTCATGCTTCTTCCGTTGATAAAGAAATGAAAAATTCTCTTGGAAATATAAGTTACTTTCGACGTGAATAGTCATCCTGCTTGTGTTAATCGTTTTAGGTACTGACTAAAGGCGTGTTTACACGCTCCAGACTTTTCGCTCAAATTTTGATCAAAATTTGAAGGTAATCTAAAAGAAAATTACGATGTTTCGAAATTTGAGATAAAAATTAGAGCTCAAACTTTTTCATATAATGCATGTCGTCGGTGACTGGCTCAGGGAATATCTTTGGAAAGTTGAACAGTCTGTACACGTTCAATATCAAAAATGCAAAATGTGCTTCCAAATTTTGATCAAAATTTGGTAAAAGTTTGAGCTTAAATTTTGATCAAAATTTGAGCAAAAAGTCTGAGCTTGTGAACACATTCTTTAGGGCTCGTACACGATTGAGAGCAAGCCATTCGACCTACTTTGTATTTTGACGATGGTCATATTTGGGTAAATTAAAGGAAGTAGCCGTGGGCAATGTCTGATTAATAGTCAACGATTTAGAGTAAGTCGGTTTTCTTCATAGCGCATTTGAAGATAGTGCTCAAGACCTGCAGGAATTAGTTTTTCTGGGGCCGGGGTTGAGATGAATACTTTTGATTTTTTCGCTATGACTTCTGCCCTAGCGCCACAAGAATTTTCAAGTTAATCGGAATGATAGATGAAGTTCTGGAGAAAGATATTGTTTAGGACAAGGTTAAGAGGTAAGGCTGATGTCAGGCGATTACGTCATGCTTTATACTCATTCAATTTTTATAATCTGTTTCTTCCAACAATTTTTACATGCTTAAAAACATAAGCCGCTCGGCAATTCTCAAGATTTACAGTTTTCAGAGATTGAGTATCTATATGGTCTCGTAAAAGACTCTTTGTATAGGCCTTTGCGGCATGTGCAATGTCGCTATTTTATTCCGATGTGTTCTCGAATGGTGTTAGTGCCTGATAACAATGTTTGCGAGAGCACACTATAATTTACCGTCCGCGTCAATTTCTCAAGGATCTATGATGCGATAATTGTTTCTTGTTTTAAGTACATTAAAGTCCCGTTTGTGCGATTTCTGGTAGCAAGACTGTTCATATTTTTAGTCATAATCAGAGCGCGGAAGCTTGCATACATAGAGGTAGCATGAAACAATCAATTCATCATTTGGCCCTTCAAATCTTTCAATTCGCAGGTTCGCCCAACATAAATCTTCGGACCTTATGCATTATTAGGTCTCGGAGCGACATGCGCATCGCCTCAATAAGTGGCAAGATTGGGATGATTGACTATTTCGGGGGAGGCTCTTTCGCTATTTGCAGAATAGGTAGGGTTCCTGCCTGATAGATGTCTTCGCTAACAATAGGAATACTCAATCTCGGTATTTATATATTCCGGTTTTACTACCGGGCGGAGAAACGGTTTGCCTTGGTGTGTACCACATTTTTTCGATTATTATTCGTGTGTTGGCACACCTTTAGCAGTGCGGCGGTGGTTTGATTTTGATGGGTTCTGTGTAGATTCTACCGCCCCGATTAATGCTGCAATTGATATTCATGATACGACGTACTACAAGTATGATTGAAGACTGTATTGGATATCTCGGGTTATCACTCCAAAGGCTCTGTTTCTTTTGTCATTTGCATCGGAGCGTATAAATATGATTTGTACGCCCTCAAAATGGTAAGAAAATAATATTTTTGTACTTGGTTCATGATCAAAACTAGAGGAGGAGAATTATCTTACACATTAACTGAGGAAACCTTCAAGAAAATTGTTATCTTATATCAATGGCATAGAAAATATATTAGTGTGTAAATATATGCGTTATACATATCATGGGAGTTTAGGGTAATAGGCAGACAGAAGTTAATGAAGGGATGGGGAAGTGGCCTATGAGAACGAGGTACGTGAGCGGAGCGCAATCAACTATTTCACTAGTTTATCCTTATAATTCGCTCAATTTTTCCTAAAAATTTTCAATCATGTTCAATACTCATATATTTTCCACGACCTCGTCGTTGTGGGAGGGACGGGCCTAGGTTGGAGGAAACCCTCCGTGAACACCTATAAACATAATATATTTTATAATACTGTCATATAAGTCTAATATAAAATATATATATATATATGCAAGTGCATGACATATATCCTGAGGTTCGCTAGTTGGTCATATCAAATGAAACAGAATATTTAAATTCTTGCTTATTTGATTTGATTTGGCGGACCAAGATTGCCAGCAAACAAATTAATCAAGAACACAATTATTGCCAGAATCGAACACATATTATTAATCAACAAATATTAACAACTACAAATAATGTTTATATATATTCACAATAGAATAAATATCGTAGAAAACTATTTTATGTTAGAATATTTTTGATATTTGCGGAAAAATATTATTATTAATAAAAGAGCAAGCAGCTCAGTTTAGTTTGTAGTTTGAAACTAGATTGATAATATGTGTTATATTCATTATATGTAATAATTATCGATGCTTTTTTAACTCAAATTTGAGGTTGGCTTAACTGAGAAAAAATTTATATATTGACAGGAAGAATATAAAAATACATGGACCAAAGTGCCAAGTCCAAAGGGAAAACCGGCCCTCGGAAGGAGGATTGATATATACCAACTGTCAAAATTTAGACTGTTGCTCGATTAACCATTTGGTTCCATAAAATGACGCATTTGTCATAGCATAAATAACGAAGCGATGAGCTATCCGGGTTGCTGTAGAGCTCATCTTTGGACATTCATTACAATCCGTTGTATTTGCAATGTTCTTTAGAGGGAACCGAGCAACTGCTCCTAAATAGCTTAATGACTAATGTGACTTGACTGTGACTATGACTTAAGCTTAATGGCTCGGAGCCCAACGATCCTCGTTCAATCCGTCGGTGGCGGCAAGTATGTTAAAAGTTATGCAAAATACTCGTTAGTTTAGGGAGGAAAATGTTAATCAAAATTTAATTTTACGTAGGCTTAGGCTTAGGCAAAAGTTTAGAGAACAGTCGTTTTTGTTTGGGATTTCAATCAAGAACAAATATCGTTTTAATTGATTTCGCTTATGGCGAAACTTATATTTTAATTACTTGAGAATTTGGACTGAAATGTGAACTATGTAAAAATTAGAAGATATATTTCAACAAACCTGAATCAATTTAGGCTATAAAAAGCCAAACTATTATTGTGGTGTATGTTGCGATAAGTGTAAGCTCCCGCAGATTTTAGTTGCCGGAACGTACCTGTACTATGGCGACTTCAATTTTGGGCCTCTCCCTCTTTAGACGCTAGAATAGTTAATAAATATTGTGCATAAAATGTTTCAACAATATCATCCTAAACTTCTGAAAACTTGTTAAATTAGCAGCCATGAACTTCACACAATATGCCAAAATACTGCGTATTTTAGCAAATAGCTTATTTAAATAAAAGATTTGACTACATACTGAATGGACAACACCTTATTTGGTGTATTTACCAGAAATTTAAAAAAATATTATATAACTGAAATGCTGAAAAGATTGTCGGATAACTCATCATAACGTTCATTAAAGGTATTATAAAGAATACTGCTTATTTTAACAAATAATTCAATGTTATTGATAACAACTATTAAAAAATTTAGCACCGACTCAAAAACACTGTATTTGTGTGAATATTGTATCCCTTAATCATAATATAGAGAATTATCGGTACGAAACGATTGAGACTATGAACGATACTTGACGGCTAATTATAGAAATCATCACTAACATAAATTGCTAGTCATAACGAAAAAATTGAGACTTGATAACAAGGTTGTAGTAATTTATTTGTCACAACCTAAAGGCCACCGATACTGTTGTTTTAACCTTACGTTAAACTTTGCTTTACAACAAGTTGTAGCAATCTAGATACATTGGGCCGTCCATACAAGGACCGGAGTTCGAAGTCCAAAGGAGTAGCTGGGTCTTAAGGGAAAAGCCTTTGACTTCGCAGAAATGTAGGCCTGTAGGTAGGGATGAGGGCTGGTGGCCCGGCGACGCCGTCGGGGGGTGGGGTCAGGGTGAATAACATATGTCGGCGGTCGGATCCTCGGAGAGGGTAACCCCTACACCATACTAACATATATGGCGCAGTCATTTGTAACGTCTCTTAGCAAGGCGGCCATTGAATCGAACAACTGAGCCTTCAAGTATCGCTTTGACGGCGAAGGGAAATGTTTTTAATAAAAAGCTAAATGGAGTTAAGTCAACCAATTAGACACCTTGGATTTACTATACAATTTTGAACTTGCATGACTATCCTAGTCACTTCTGTAAGACTAAGCCTAAGCCTAAACCGATTTGCAATTGTAAATGCAATCGGTAAGCAAAAAATGCCGCTGCGAAACCATAAGTTTTCCTTAAAGACGCACTGTAAAGTACAAATCTGGTTTTCTGCAATCCAAAATATCTCGGTAGGATTTTGTTACTGATCTTAAAAGATTGTGGGCCTGCTAGTACATATCCGAGTTGAGTGTTCACCTACCAGGAAGCATTAATCCATTACGTTCACCTACCACAAGGCATTAATACATTACGTTCACCTACCAGGAGGCATTAATCCGTTATGTTCACCTACCAGGAGGTATTAATTCATTACGTTCACCTACCAGAAGGCATTAATCCATTATGTTCACCTACCAGGAGGCATTAATCCGTTATGTTCACCTACCAGAAGGCATTAATCCGTTATGTTCATCTACCAGAAGGCATTAATCCATTACGTTCACCTACCAGGAGGCATTAATCCGTTATGTTCACCTACAGGAGGCATTAATCCGTTATGTTACCCTACAGAAGGCATTAATCCATTACGTTCACCTACCAGAAGGCATTAATCCATTACATTCACCTAAGAGGAGGCATTAATCCGTTATGTTCACCTACCAGAAGGCAATAATCCAGTACGTTCATCTACCAAGAGGCATTAATCCATTATGTTTAAAGAGCGCAACTCGACTTTTTAAAACAGGAAAAGTAGAAACCGGTCAAATTTATTACCAGAAATCAAAACCTCTTTCAAACGTAACCATCTCAGCGAGCAACTGTTGCAGTAGTCTCCGCATATAAAAACTATATTATAAAAATGAAGGCAAAGTAACCCTGAAGGGCATAAGTATAATACCATCATGTCGTTCTCTCGATATACAAAGCCTTAGCCTTATTCAAAGCTTTAGATCATTAAATAAGCCCTAGACTAAATCCTATAGCTAGGTGGGGGCTACCGACACCAGAATCTCAGTACTACATCTGCTCCCTTTTCCAACAGCACTCATTGTTCTTTCCGTAATTAGTGTATAGGCCATTACAAACAGTATATTTTTAGATATGTATACATGAGGCATTGCTGAATTGATATAGCATAGCTTTTGGAAAATACTAAAACAATAATTAAATGACAAATCTTGTCGGCAAAGAGAAATATATTTTAAATGAAAGACCAAGTTGGGGTTGCAGCTGAACTGTTGAATTTCACGTCATATGACATTGCATTATTTCTTCCATGCTTGTGAATTTGCCATGTGTTTTGTGAATATTGAAAAACTTAGTTAAAAGAGTAAACGCTTAAACAACGACTGGAAAACAATATATTCACAACATTATTCTGTAATAAATGTCAAACATTTATCGTTCGTGTTCTGCAACGTAGTTATGTATAATACAAACAAGTTATTTTGGGTACCAAATGCTGAAAAAAAAATTAAGCGACATTTCATACAAGTTATTAAACAAATATGATTTAAATTTTTTTAAACTTAATGTTATACTTGATTTGACGTTATGCAATAATGCAGCAAAATCATGTTTTGCTTAATGCTACATTCATAAATGGAAGTATACAAAGCTAATTACTAATAAAATTAGGAAGCTTCTCTTGAAAAAAGTATAGGTTTAAACGATACATATTATATATTCCTAAGTAAAATAAGAAAATTGATCAACGAGAAACTCAATAAATTCTGGAAGGTTTCACAGTTTCAGCATTTTTTGCTTTTTATTTATTAAAAGAAAATGTTAATATGTATAAGATACTTTTTATGTTGGGTCTTTAGTGCAATCTTTAGAAATATATTCTAATGAAATATAATTGTGTCTCACAAATAGTTGCTTCAGCCATTTTCGTACATCAAGTTTTGAAATAGAAAGAGCGTAGGGAGCGGAGTTTCCTCAAATGGTTTGTAAATGAGGAAAAAATATTTTCTCCGACTGTTGGTCGCATAACGCTTCATCAGATGGACGTATTTTCGCATTTTTTATTCCATGCAATGAAACATAGTTGGCTCCTAGCTTTGCATTTATGCTGTTCCCATAAATTCCTACCTAAGTTTCCACAAAACCGACACAATTGGAGACTTTTTGATTTTGGATATTTGTGGTTACCCAACATTTTACATTATAAGTCTTGCCAAAAGCATGGGATCAAACTCTGTTACAACCACCACATGTAACATAATCTTCTCATGCACAAGCTCAATATTTTTGTCAGAGCTGTGATTTTCGAGCTGTGAGCCACCAGTTTAAAAATAATCTAAAAAAAGTGAAATTTCCAAAGTTTTTAAAAGTAAGTTTATACCTTGTCGGGTGTGAACGATACTCCTATAGTGTTTTAAACAGTTAAACGCGTTGGTTTCGTTGTTTCACTCCTAAGTGAGTTTTTAACCCTGCAATTTGGCACAATGTAGCACCAACATTAGTACATTTTTGCTACTTTATCAATATATGTGTAGGCAGGGGCGTCGCCAAGAAAGGGCCACAGAAGAGCCGTCCCCCCCGTTCGAATTTACAGTGCCCCTCCAAAAAGCCTTCCGTGGGATCAGTTCGGATTTTGTGCCCCTCCAGAAAGCATTGCTGCCCCCAGTTCGGATTGCTTCAGGCTACGCCCCTGTGTCCACATCCATTAACATGTGTCTTTAGGGTTAAGGGATTGCTGAATTTGATAAAAGTATAGAATTAGATAATTGTATTTGCGTCGTATGCACAAAATAAGACAAGCCTTGGGTCCTACAGTGTAAAAAAACACACTTTAAACAACATTTTTAAAACTTTGCCGTCTACTTAATTTCACAAGTTTTCGTCTTCATGATCATTAGAAAAAATTATTCGGCACTTATATATGATTACAACCACGATATATAGCAGTGCTATTGAAATATTTTCAGTGTATAATTCAACTATTCATGGAGATTTTAAATTGGCTGAAGCACATACATTTTTAATCCTAGATATGTTGGCAAATTTGATATCAATGGAAAAATTCGTATATAGATCTTTTAGAGATTCAACCTCACTTTGTTCATCACGCGTAGTCATGCCAAATTTATTTAGTTTTGTCTAAAATGTATTAAGGGATGAAAAATTGGATATTTTGCGCTACAATAGGAGGTGAAACTTGAAGACCACTACTAGCGAAATTTGAATTGATGAATTTGATAAGTTATACATTTTAAATCTTAATCTTAGGTTCACACTGGTTGTTTCACCGGGTGGTCGATGTTTCAGAAAACGGATAACTGGGTGACAATTTTAGACCAGCGGAAATAATACTTGAGCGCGATAAAAGTGACGATCACATATTGTGAATGAATCAATGCAGAGACGGTTGCAACCTCTTATATACTTTTCATTTCTTAGTAAATGTTATTTTATTGAGCAGGGCGAAGCGTTTTTGTCTTCGTCAAAAAGGTAAAAATCGGTACTGTCTGTCCGTCCGTCGAACTCCTCAATAACTACTGGGTAGATTAAAAATTTTTTTGTTTCAAAGACCTAATATCGTTCAGATGCAAGACATATATATTTATCAGAATTTGCTTCTGTTTTAGGAAAGCGTGTTAGCCTATTTTTAGCATTTTGAAAAAATTGCTTATTTTTCAATGAATAATTAGTATAAAGCTACTATTTTTGTGAATATACTACACCTCGCCGTGCTGATTATGAATATGGTGTTTATTAGTATCGATGGGCACCGGAGTGAGCGTGAACAGTCCTGGCTTAGTGGCCATTTTGAGGTTCCAAATTTAGCTCCTTGAAGCCACCCTAAGTACCAAAAACAATTACATCATTTGAATAAAAGACATTAAGGCCATTTTTAGCGCATATCAAAAATCCACTGAACCCTTTATTTCTTCCTCCAGTGAGCAAAACGACGGAAACGTTTTAATTTGTAAAACTACAACTTTCAATAGAAATTACAGTTTTATTCGTTATTTTCCATGGACTATGCTGATAGAAATTCCGCAAACCAGCACAAACCTGTGGACTCGTTCTAATTTTCTACGCACAACTAGGTTGAAAAACACCAAAATTAGACAGTTTCGGTTCCGACAATTAGAAACATTAGCACCTAGCACTGTCCAGCAAGGGTATATAGCATACCCACAGGTTAATTTTGAAAAAACAAATGAAGCCAAATGTGTTTCCGGGGTTAAATATCACTATAAGCCTCTCGTTGATCAACCAATAAACAAGATTTTTAAATTTCACTTTTTTTCTGTGGAATTTTTTAACGTTGGCCCATTGACTGAAAATAGTTGTTCTGAAAAAAATTGAAAATAAAGAGCGAAGTTGCTGCTCTCATTTCAAATGGATTAGCATGCTATGATAATGGTCCCCCCTAATTTCTTTGGAACCGACGTCTCTGCCGTCTCCACTTCGGGAAGCAGTTTTATGAAAATGTAGCCAGAAAATCAATTACAGCAGAGCAAACAAATTCTTTTTTTGAACCGCAATTCTTCCGCAATACTGATCAATCCAGCAAATTACTTATGAATGGCAAGGACGAGACATTATTTTTTGAGCAGAATTCAATTCTGTTTGGAGCAACAAGGAAGCATCATCCAGCTAAATTTAGCACATGCTCAAATATATACATTCTAAATCGGTTTCAAGTTTAATCTTTTGAAATGATAAGGTAACATATTGAGCCACTAATTATTCATTTCGTGGAATAATAAGCTTCCGGGCAAGATTAATTATGTCAAAAAAGGCTATGGAAGTTGCTTTTCTACATAGAACACTGTAGTTTGACACATATTTATCGCTTACTAAAATTTGAGAGAGAACGTTTTAAGTCCAATACACACTGATATTTCCTAAAATTTAATGTTTCATATAAGACTAGCCGTTAGCCACAGTTTTACCTACGTTTTCGATTCTATATATATCTCCATTTTGCAATAGTTATAAAATATAACAATTTAAAAATATTACATATCCGAATTATTACTATAATGGGAACTCTGTACCTGGCGGCAATTTCTTTTACCAAATACCTGTCGATTTTAAGGGCTAGGTATAAAACTGTGGGACATTGGATTAGAATAAAAAAATCAAAGTGCTAATAACGCCAAATTCAAAAGAATTTATTGAAACAATAAATGAAACGAGTAAGTATCATTCCCAAGACTAGGGAGAGCAAAACCCTTGATCTGATTATTGACTAACGCTCTATTCCAACTTGCATGCATTAAATGTGCAGAAAACTTTGCCAATTTTGATCACTTTTCAATCGATTTCCTCATAACTGGCGGTAAACGTAGTAAGCCCGTAACGTGCACAACAAATTTCTATTTTAAAAACACTGACTAGAAAAAGAATCAAACTCTTTAATGTCACTGAATTGGAATGATCTCCTATATTCTGTATTTACTGTGAATGATAAGTGGCTATTATTTTACAATATCATGTTGTATGTATGCGAATTATTTGTGCCGAAAAAACAGACAAGTATCTGAACGCCAAAGAATATTTTACCCCATACACATCAAAATACTTCTGCGGAAAAAGGCCCAGCTATTGGAAACTGGGCAAACAAACAAACGATATTTCTGCATACAATGCAATTGCCAAACAATATTAAAAAAAGCAATTGCAAAATTCGTAGAAAATAGAGACTTATTGTGTGGTCAGATAATCCACAAGCAGTGTATAGTTATGTTAGGCATCAATGCGCTACCAGTGATGCGATTAACGCCTTAAAATGCGCAAACGGGAGTGTTGCCACAGACGAGACCGCGAATTGTGAAATACTAGCAAATGCCTTTGCAAGTATTTACACTGAATCTGATGGCAATATTACCGTCTTTGCAACTGAAAATCTTAAAAAATTTTCATGGGTATCATTCACGCCGCACGATGTTTACTTAACGCTCTCAGAGATTAAACCCAAACACAGTCATTCTACAGACAAATTCACGGAATACTTTCTTCGCGAACTTAGGGACGCCATAAGCATCCCACTATCACATATCTATGAACAATCCTTTGTAAATGGCATGTTACCAGACATGTGGCGGTGTGCTGATGTAATTGGATTATTTAAAAAAGGCGAACCAGCTGAGCCATCAAAAATATCGTCCAGTCTCTTTGGTTTCTAATTGTTGCAAGATCATGGAACGAATACTGAAAAAGCGTCTTGTTAATTTTGTTCGTCGCTCGAATTTCCTATCAACGGATCAACATGGCTTTGTAGCTAAACGATCTACAACGACCCAACTAATCGAAAGTATATATGACTGGGCTGCCCGCCTTGAT
>JASANE010001664.1:0-69070 GCA_030248225.1 Trileptium ribeirensis
GTCTGCGCGCTATACACCCGGGATTACGCGCATGGGGCCGACAGGGCGGCGGAGAGCGCGCCGCGCCACAGGGCGGGCGGTGCGAGGGTGGCGAAGTGCAGGGAGGGGGTTCATCCAGCTTCTGGGGGAATGCGCTCAACGCTCACGGACAGTCTCTATGCTCCAATCGCTTTCTGACGAAAACTTTTGCGCAAAAATTTTTGAAAAGTGTGTTCAATTTTCTGAATTGATCTAATCGACAAAAATTAATTAAACAACGAAATTGATATTATTACGATTTTCTTTGACAGGACGCTTCAAAAGATGTTCTCAGTATATTTTTCTTTGAGTGTAAATAAACGTAAACGTAAAATTATCAAAAATTCGTTTGAAACTGATCTTAAAATTAGCACACCGCAAATGGCTGTCTGGTTTCCGAACAGACACTCAACCAACAGCGAACACTTCTTGAAAGATTTCGGGACAACAAACTATTTTGCAAACATATTTCTCAGTGGTTTTCGCACATTAAGATCATTTATTAGCAGTTCGATTTGATTTTTCGGATTTTTTATACACGTTCGATTATTTTTTACAAACATTATTCTAAAACTGTGCCGAAGGGACCCATGTTGAACAGTTTTTAATCAATATTGAACAAGTTGAAACGGACACCACGATTGTACACATATCCCTTGCAAAGATTGGGGCACGTAGATTTCACCCCGAAGCAAAATTTTGCAACATTGATGATCGCATCCAACATGACCTGTCACAATAAATAATCGGAGCCTACCTTGGCAGCCTTCAAACGAACTAGAAATATGCATAAATATATATATCGAACTATTATTATTATTTGTATTCATATATATATGTTTTAGGGGTATATACAGGCTCACAGAGATGTGCGCGTGCGAAATTTTTAAGCCCCGTGTACCCGTGAAGGCACGTCTCCCACTAATACTAGGCAGGTGACTCTTGTGCTCAGAGAGATCCATGCCCGTGAGTCCATAAGTCGCGCACATGGCTTTCGGACATTATAATATTGACTCCAAACTATACGTACCTTCGCGTCGCAATAGTTATATAATTGCAAGGGACAGTGCTCAAGGCTGCGACACTGACCCACTATTGAAACCAAATACCAAGGACAATTACGACATTAGGAACTACTTCCACGGTCGCGACAGAACCTCCACAACTGATTGGCCGCAAACTTTTCAGATAACGTTCACTTACACACACGAACCATCCACTTTTAGCATCACTCGTAAGGGGGCCGTTTGTGAATATATCTTACTGCCAATTAAAAGGAGCAAATAATAGCTTTCATGGAAAAATAAAACGAAAAAGTTTGTGTTTTTATAGCCGTTTGTATTTGCAAAACTACTCCCTGATCGTAGTTCAATATTTTTAGTTTCTTGGGCAGCTGCTCAGAAAATTTTTTTATTTTAATGAATGCTTATTATCATATCTAACCTTGGAAAATGGCTAGCTATTTAGAAACTAAAAAAAAACCTCTGCAGCTAATTATAAAACAGATTATTCTTGTTCTCTGCGTACTGTAATGTGTAGCAAAATACACATATTTTAAGAACACCAAAGTTGTACGGTTGGCAAATACTACCGTGGCATAGTATATATGTTGCTGACGTGTCGATGTAAACTGGGTTAGTGTTTCCATGTGTATGTTCTACCAATCTGTATTTTTCAGTTTGTTTTTCTTCAAGTTGTTTTCTAAAATTAAGAGCTAATCGCAAGCTTAAAGAAGACTTCTTAGGAAAAATGTGTTATAGTCGCATATTATGTATTGACTTTTATTCTTAGTGCTACCGCCAAAACCTGTCGCTCCCCTCGGCGGCTCGCTTGCCAAAATAAATTCGTTTTTGAAAAATCGAATTTACTGCGAATTTAAAATAGTTTCGAAATCTCAAAGTGTCACTTTTTTTCGTGCCAATGTTAAACATTTGTAATTGTAATTGAAACTGCCCGCTAAAACAAAAAATTTTGGCTTATAAACGGATACAAATTACAAAAGTCTTTTTTTACTCACGATATTGTATGTGACGGACGCGCAACGAACCTCCCCGCCAAAGTTTCTCAACCAGAACTCGGAGGTTATTTTCACGTTTGACCCCGCCCCGTATAGCACAGATGCTCGCCCAATTACACAGCGAGACGCAGCACACAATTTGCACAAAAGTCATGATTTTTTGCAAATGTACAATGTTCTCGGCTAAAATACGGTAAATTTGAGCCTCACGTTTATTCGGCACTTTGTCTGTGCCCACGATCATTGTCACCCCCCGGAACTCTGTACAATGAAAGTTTATATATTCGCCATTTTACCATATGGAAATTTACATGTACACTCAAAATATCAAAACTAAAATATAATCGCACCATATTATACCGTAAGAGACTAAAACATATAGCAGCCAGCTCTGCATATTTTTGTTTTCTAAACTGGTGAACTATAATGGAGCCATCTCGCGACGGCTTGTACAATTATGCAAACAACAATTTACTGCTGAACATATACCGCTAGCGTTACGAGTAATGCACCACCCCAGTAATTAGCCCGCTAAACATTCCTGTAATTATTATTATATCACTCTTAGCACGCAGTTATTCTTAAACATAACATATTAGATATTATATTTCATTTGCTAGCACAGTAATGGGTTCGATCTGAACTACCTTTCAAAGAAATTAAATACAAAACCAATTAAAATTAATTTTTTAAAAGTCGTATTTTGTGGCTCGCGCAGTTCGAAGGTTACATTTTTTAATTCGATACGACAGCTGTCGTCTAATAGAAAAATATCGTCATATTATTAAAACTACTATTCTCGAAGGGAGAGACCAAGTTATAAATTCAGTTGTTGTATCTAATATATAAAGTAGAATAAAACGAAAAAAAAGCGATACGACTGTTTTGACTGTTCCATATAGATTGCGGAGAAGGGGAACATTGAAAACGAGATGATTGTTGTCACGACGCAAAATTCATAGCACAACACGGCACAAATCGCACTCCACCCGCCCAAATACCTATCGCAAACCCCCACATTTGCTACAAATAAATATACCACAAGTTAACTTCTCAAAAGAGAAATTTGGAACCTAAATTTAAAACACCGCAGCTAAAGTTCTCGTAGTTTAGGTAAACGGTAACTTTCTTTTTGCTATGTAAGCATCAAAAAATTGTAGTTACAAACTAATTTACACGACCCTTCAACATATTATTAACAACTATGATAAAGCATCACAATTTTTATAGTGCTTGTAAGCATTATACCGAATAAATCTTTAATTAGAATTTTGTTTAATATCGCATTAGCATGGACACAATTTTTTATTACGAAAACGTCTGAGTCAAACACACTGTCATGAGACCTGCTTAAACTGATTAAGTCGAAAAAAAACCGAGTAATTCGAACAGTTTTTATTAAATAAAAAATATTAAAAAGATAACAGTGGTGATGTAGAATTTTGACTGACGACAACACAAACCTTCATGTTCCGGCAAGACAATCTTTTTCAATTTGAGCCTAAATCAGTTTTTACACGGGCTGAAAACATTCAACCGTACATTAAGACAACAACGGCGATAAAAGTTTGTTTACGTGCAATAGGTTGAAAAAAAAAATTTTGTAGAGGGAGTATCACACTATTGATATCTTTTCACTTTAATACATTTAATGAGGTCATTCTGACTACGTCTTAGGCTTTCCTAGCGCCGGTAATGCCCCATTGTACCGTAAGAAATTTAGTGTATTACCTCCATTAACAAATCGAACCTCACACACAAACAGACAAAAATATAGTGATTTCAAGATGACAGGTACGCAAATATAACTTTCACATTAAACTTACGTATTGCGATGGCTCCACGGAGCTTCGAGACCTGACCAAGTTTCAGACTGCTTGATTGATCCGAGTACACGGTAGGTTTTGAACCCGAGAGAACAAAAAAAACCCCGTCCAGTGTACAGCCTCGGGCAATGTGCTTGTAACTAAACATGTCCCACCACGGAGCGCACATTTCACTCTCTGTCTCCTCCAATCGCCTCGCTTCACACATACGTTTGCCTCATGCTCACTCCTGTAGCAATTGAAAGAAAAATAAAAATAAACGATAATTTTTTGATGGGTCAGGGAATTTTTTTAGGCTAGTGTTGGGCAAACTAGTGCCCGTCAGCCTAAAGATGATAATAACTATAAAGTTCTGATGAGACTATTAATGAGAGCAAAAATGTTGTAATTCTAGTATTTTCAGTAAAATAGATCCCATTGGCAAGAGCAAATTTCTGGCTGCGTCGGATTGTTAATTTCTATTTCAATGCAGACCGATCTAGCAATCTACAAGCACACCGGGCGGGTGCCTTGACGGTAAGTTCACCATGACGAGCGCAGCCTAAATTTCTAACAATTCCAAACTCTGTTATCGAGTTGAACTTTAAATTCAACATACACCTTAGACTTCTGAAGCCCTTGGAAATACCTGCTAACACAAAAATCAGTGGATGCAGGGTTCCAGCAGGATTAAGATGAAAATTTTTTCCTGTACGATGCGTCATACGACAATTTATGAATTAATCTTTTATTTTGTTTGGTTTTTTTTGGAAATTTTTTGTGCATATTATCACATGTTTTAGACCAAATGAACCAAAAATGTAGAAATTTAACAATTTTTAAAACCGGAATTTCGGCTTCTGGTTTTTTATTTTGCCGAAAACGGAGAGGTTCGCCGGAACCGAAAATTTCCAGTCTCTCTGCCTCTGTAGGTTTCGTATACAGTATAATCAACCAAGAAAACATATGAAATGAGACAAAAAATGGACATACCATGGCGAACGGAAATGCACGCCTCGCCTTATTAGTTGTTGACGTCTAACAGCCGTATACCCCAAAAACCCTAGGGAGTATATTCAGATAACTTGAGGCATAAACACATGGGGGGCATGCAAAAATCTCAAGAGACGCGTCCACGTGCGCGACTACAACCTGGGCCCAGCCGAGATGCATTACGCTGAAAACTGCGAATTGTATTTTCAGGCAGCTAGAAAATTTTATTTTTTGAATTAAATAGAATTATATTTCGCAAATATCTGAAATTCTGCCGCATGCGCTTTGAATTTTTGTTCGCGAGGTGGCACAAATCCTATATCGAACTCAATTATCGATAAACTGTTGTTGACTGATTATAAATCCATACTTCCGGGGTGGACTAATTCGAATTGTAATTGTTAGTGCACAAGGAATCTCGTGGCATTTTTTTTTGGGAACTTTTACATAGTAGGGACCCGTGCTTCAGTCTGTGTATTAGCACAGCAAAGTTTGACTGCGCACCCATGAACAAATTTTTATAATTTCTCATAGTGCATTGCCGATAATATGAACGTAACAGTGAGTGAACGCCAGAAGGTGAATTCTGAGTGTTGAAGCCGTAATCCATATTGAACATTGAATGATCACACCACATTTCACTGAATATCAGCCATGCTTGCTTGATAATAGAGAGCACACCGCGCCGCAACATTTCACAAAAGAGACGCTCTGCAAAAATGTGTGGGGCCCGTAACCCGCCCCACAGTTACAGTGATATTACCATTCATGTTTATACTTGGTCTGCACACGAGACCATAAAACCGGTTTGACACAAACCTGCAAATCGTGAATAATAGAAATAACCATGTGCAACTGCACGGGAGGGCAGAATCTGCGCTACAAAAATGAGACCAATTTACTCACCCATAGGACGCCACTCGGTCCCTTGCACCCTAGCGCGGCGGGTTCGCACCGGTGGGTCGAGTTAGCGCAACAAATAAAGATTTTGAACAAGCTTTAAACATGCTGGACGAAAATCCGCCGGGGTAATGTTGAGTTCAGTGTAACCGTAAGAAAACCAATGGGAGACCCGTGCAGCAAGAATTTCGCTTTGCTGAGCTCCGTTAATTCAAGTACAAGCCGCTTTTAACTATTTATAAATATACCTCCTAATAGATTATGAATATAGTTTACGAAATTACAAAAGCACACACATAAATAAATGTGAAGGCGAGGCACTTTGCAGAAGTTGAACAAATAAACGGTACACAAAGACGCCAAAGTGATCTTACCTGTGCGGGGCGGAGCGAAATTAAGCTTAGCAAGATACAAACGAATGCCACAAATATTTTTTTTGAGACCTGGCGCACGGCGCACGACTGATCTGCAAGCTTCAGCAAAACTGTAGATCCAGAGAGACGGCAACACACCAGTCTCAGCGCGACACGTTTGTTCAATAAACGAAAAATAAGTGTACAGTGAAATAAATAGCAAACATATACTCTCCACAAGTAATCGCAGCAATAATAAACGCCGCTAATTACAGGCTAAATTTATTTACATATTAATTAAGGCTCATCTGGAAAACAGCACTTAAAAATAAGTGAACAACATATATTTCCAATATCAAAAAGGCAGCACACTTACGATCTTTTCAGAAATCATAATTTTTGATTAAATGTGTCGAAAGACACTAAATGTTCTCAATACAAATTAAGCGCACCAAATCGTGCGCATATGTATACTTCTATCAAAAGGGAGAGAGGTGCATAAAAGGATGCATATTTGAAAAACCATAAAGACGTCTGCCTTAAGAATACAGAAGATCAAAAAGAGGCAAAATGACTGTATGATGATAGTCATTTTTTTATACAGTGTCGGGAGCCGACACGTGCATAGTCGACGCGTAAAAACAGAATCTATCGAATACTCGTACGGACTGCCGAAATCTGGACGGCTTGGGGTTTTGGCCTGTGTCCGTTTTTCGTGGACTTAGGTTCGTCTCTGACCGTACAACACTCATAAAAATGTAGGATTTAAATAAATATAAATGTTCAAGATGAAATTTATTTAAATCTAGCTATAAACATTATCGAATGATTATGCCTTACGAGCGAAATATTTATTTTTGATGAATCCATTAGTTAGTCGCCACGGCAAATGTAGGGTACTATAGTAGAAATAACGCCCAACCAGAATCTACAGACATGGGTGCCTAGTGATGCAACGGCGACCGGCCGACTGCGGTTTGAGCCGGAAAGCGGGGGAGCCTAAGCGACCCATGGCGCAAAAATGGACCCGTCTCACCGGTAGGCTTTGAGCAGCAATAGAGCGGACGCTAAAATCACTGTTCACTGTGTAAGATAACACTACGGCGCGTATTTCATTAAGTGGCGCCGCTCTAGGCCTATGTCAAACCCCGCACTTTTTAAATTCTTAATTCGACCTAGGCTAGAGCAAACTCACAGAGACGAGGACATCGAGCCGAGTTGAACGTGTGCAGCGGAGCACAACAATTTTTGGGGCTAAAGTACTAGAACTCCTTATGAAAACACATGACGGGTGCAGTAAAAGTAGGGCGCGCAATCTCAGAAACACCACCTTTGTTACCCCCATATCTCGGCCATCATTCACACCGCTGAAAGAGAAGAGATTGGGCTGCGCAACATCCCCGCTCAAAACCTGCCTTGAATTTCTCTCAGAAAATTAATATGACTGGGAACAATTTGCCGACACCTAGTGAGGTGGGGATCAATTTGGCTCTTGCTCCAAAATTAAACTACATGTAACATCTGACTACCGGATCCTCCATGTTGAAGCATCACCCCAATATTTGCACATTTTTAATCAAAATGCCGTTCTCAGCCTTCGGAGACAAACAACATTTTACCATAACGGTCACGCAATTCCACAAGTAAGTACTTTCCGCTCGGGCGCAAAACCAATTATTATTTGCCTTATACTATTTATCAAATATACGTGCGATGTTTAAGGATATGGGTTTTTTCAGGAATTCATAGAACAGAATGTAGTGGGAAATTTTAGCATATATCATGTATTGCTCACGTGTTAAATATATATATCTATTATAGTCCTAAAATACAAATTTCCTAAGCCTGCCAATGCATAGCTTCAAAGTAAAATATCAAAACTGAAAGTACAATGTACCACAATAAAGGTTTTTTCAAAAATCTACAGTCAGTCATGGCCTGATATGCAAATATAAAATATTAACGTTAGGCCTAGTATTATTATCTGAATAAAATATGAAAACGAGATTTTTTGCAGTTTGCCTAATTCCCGCGCAACCCAACCGCGCTATTAGCGTTATTATACAGGATGCCCCGCTATTAATTTTTTTTTTTTTTTTTGAAAATTGCCCACATTTCACACCTTTCACCGCACCACGACTGCACCAAAATCGCAAATGCCGGAGCACGAATGCGCAAGAATATCAGCTATTTAAAACGTGTTATTTAAAAAATGGGTCCGACCTAAAAGTAGACACACAGTCCCTCCGAATACCACAAACAACAGCACACAATGCGATTCGTATTGACGCGCTCTCGAAAACTATATGAATGCGCGCACCACGCAACAATAAATGTGCCACAAAAAGGGTTTGTGCTAGGCCTAGAACACCATATTCCCCTGCGCTCACAGCACACAGCAAATATCTGCAACACACGTATTCAACAATGTGTCGGTTCCACCCCGCACCAACAAAAGCTCTTCTGTAAAATAAAAGTCTGACACACCCCAAAAACCCGAACATTTAACCCGTGGAACGGCAAAAAACAATTTCAACGAAAATTCCAAACATGTGACGGATTTTTTCGATGAATTTTTTTGCGCCTTTAATCATATCGGGGCTCAACATTTGCCGGCACCACGAGGATCAATTTAACTAATCCACCACATGATTACACTGCGTGTCGGTAGATGTACCATATTATTTTGGATAAAATCATGCAAAAGACAGTTGAGCTGTTCAAGGGTTTTGAGTGGTTTTTAACGTAAAAACAAAAATTTATACCGAATTGAGTCGTCTCCGGCATTTTAACAATGGTCGCAAATATCGTAAATTTGCAATTTTTTTTGTATACGCATATACAAAAAGCGGCGTTTTATGGCCCTGTTGTTCTTAGTAACAGTAAGGCACCCCCGTAATTAGAAACTGGGAAAACTACCAATACTAGGCACAAGAAGCCTCATTTTTTGCATACCGGAGCTCCGCAAAGCCTCATTTTGACGCGCGAGGAGCCTGATGGGACACAAATCAAATGAGGTATATATATTCAAACTGGGGCCAGAGACCATTTTACGTTCTGACTAGGCCTGGCCATTTTGGGAGGCGGGGCAACTCGGAAGTGTAATACCCCAAAACTTAACCTCAATTTTTTTAATCCTTTAGTTTCGTTCGGTCGTAGGGAGTAAAAAATGAAGATAATCAAAGCCAAAAGTTATGAGTCATTTTTTCTGGGTAAACAAAATTATAAGACGTGAATTTATGATTAAAAAAATAAATATGAAAAATATTTTAATTATAATTTTTACAGACGGGAAACATACAGAAATCTACTTAGCAAAACTATAAGTGAAAACTCCTTTGTTCATGCATATTAATATACATTGGAAACATCAATGTACATTTATAGATTTTGAGGGGCATAACACTTTCTAGACACAAATACGTGGGTCAGTCAAGCAAAAGTTTTCAATCGTTAAAGTTGATCCGAGAATACAATAAAGAAGTCCTTTTGGCTTCGTTCAAGAATTTTTATTGTAATAACACAGAGAAATTACCGTACTATATACTACAATAAATAACAAAAAAAAAAATTTGACGATGGGCAATATATATATTTTTGACCTAAAAATTTCCATATATACCTGTTCACCATAGTGTAGTACGCATTTCAGTGAAACTATATACAATTTTTAATTTGTGGATGAATATTCTGTGTTAAGGATGCGCGGTGACAAGATTTTTGTGATATCACTATTGATATCTGTCAGCGATTTTTTCTTAAAAATATAATGAACGAGGAGCCAAAACTTTTCCGCCGAGGCGTCACAGCAGGGTTTTTTTACTGTAGAAAATATACGAGTGCAATTTATTGTGAACGCATACCTTACAAATATAGTGAGCGAGCTTTCGTTGCTGAAATGTTAATCATATTATTAGTTAATTTTACATTTACAACAACAATAATAGAATAATTAAATTCAAAATATATTGTGCCGATTTTTATATCTCCCAAAGATTGTATTTTTAGAAAAAATTAAACTTAGCTAGAAAAATTATAAAATTATTTAAAATGTATAAATATTATCCTGTGATTCGTTCAGAATTATTTTCATGCAAGAGAATATTGCTTTTGTTAAATGACCATATGTAATGGGTTTGCTTATAAATTTACAAATCTTTAAAGTACGAAATCAGCATGGTCGAAATATAGCCGTTGCCTAAAAAAAGAGCGCTTCCAGAGTATGTTTGATAACCTAAATGGCTCCCTTTAAGGTGGCCGCTGTCTAAATTATTAGTATCCCTGGCACTTCACATTTAGTAGTCAACTTATAGGGCTAGAAAAACTGTTTGTATACTCTTGTTCAAAAAAATGTAACTTCCCCTGCCTAAAGATCCTTTTAGACCTAATTCCTCACTTGTTGTCAGAAAAACTTGGAGGCTCGATCAATTTCCCGCCTCCGCCGCGGAGGGCGGGACGCAGCGAGCTTTGAAAGTATAGTGTTCGCGAACGTAGACTGCGACACGGAGTCCCAGCAAGAATCCGCTTAAAAGGAACAGAACACACTATAAACTTTACATAATTTTGATCAACAAAAAAATGTGTGCATCATGGCAGCAAACCACAGTAAAATGAGTTGAAAATGTATTAAAATACACTAAACAACCAGCTTAAAATGTATTGGCTGCTTGAAAAATAAGGGATTTTTTTTAAAGGTGTTGGACATTTTCGGTAAATCGACACGACACGATTTGTCACCTCAAACACTGGGATGAAAAATAAATATAACTGATATTTTGTTCATTTTGCTATTCAGACAACTAGTAAATAGGTCGTAAGCTGAGCACAAAACCTAACGCAAACCAATAACTATCAGCGCCACAGGATGTCACAATAAATTTCGGGTCGAAACCATGGGGCGTCATGCCCTCGCACTCATTGCCGGTGTTCCTCTGCAAGCCATACCTCCATGAGTGCGAGGGCATGACGCCCCCATGGTTCCTCGACCCAAAATTCCTAATTTTATTGTGACATCCTGTGAGGCTGATAGCTTCTATTTGAATTTTTCGAGCATGGGAATCTTATCGCCGGTGTTAGTTTTGTATGCTTCACTACGACCTGCTATACCAATAGAATTACTAGTTGTCTGAATCGCGAATGAACAAAATATCAGCTAGCTTTTATATTTTATTTTCATCCAGTGTTTCCTAATAACAAGGAATGATTGACTATTCGTCTGCTTCGATTTACCGAATAAATTGTAAACACCTTAATTTTCTCGATCCATTATTGAAATTTGGCAGCAATACCGTTTAAGCTGGTTGTTTAGTCTATTATAATACATTTCAACTCCATTTTACTGTGGTTAGCTCCGTGATAGCACATTTTTTGTTGATCAAAATTTATGTAAAGTTTTATAGTGTGTTCTGTTCCTTTTAAGCGGATTCTTTGTCAAAGACTCCTGTTGCGCAGTCTACCGTTCGGCGAACGCTATATACTTTCAAAGCTCGCCTGCATACCGCCCAACCAGCGGGCCGAGGCGGCTGCTGGAGTTTTGAGCAGTTATGCATTCTGTGAAATTGATCAAGCCTCCAAGTTTTTCTGACAACGCCGAGTCAAGAAAAATTTTTTCGAGGGATGTCATCTAAAGGATCTTTAGGCAGCACCCACAAAAGGGAACTATACCATGCATTTTTTGAACAACGTGCAATAGTGCAAACAGGTTTCATTTGGATGGCTGGGTTCACTAGCCCAATAAAGTTGACTACTAAATGATCATGAAGTAGGACCGTTATAATAATTTAGACAGCGGCCACTAAAGGGAGCCATTTAGTTCTGTGGACATTACCTACTCTGGGAAGCGCTACTTTTTTTACAGCAACGGCCAAGAGCCGTCTAATTTCGACCACTGCTAGATTTCGTACTTAAAGATTATAACTGTATAAGCAAACCAAGTTACGTATAAGTAGTCGTTTGACAAAAGCGATGTCTTTTGCGTGAAACGGTATTCAGGACGAATCACAGGATGGTGTACTGTCTTTATCGTTTAAAATAGTTTTTTTGCTCGACTCTCTCACTCAGGCGTAAATTTTTCTAAACGTTGATCTTTTTGGGAGATTATAAAAATCGGCACAAGAATATATTTATTGAATTTTAATTATTCTATTATTGTTGTTGTAGATGTAAAACGCTAACTTGGCCGACTGACCTGCCGTCAACATCTGTGATTATAACATTTCACAACGAAGCTCGCTCAACGCTGTTGCGCACTGTTGTAAGGTATGCGTTCACAATAAATTGCACTCGTATATTTTACAGTAAAAGAAAACCATACTGTAACGCCTCGGTGAAAGTCTACGGCTGCAGCTGTCTTGTTTCCGGTTCCTCGTTATATTTTTTAAGAAATCGCTGACACAAGAAATGTCAATAGTGATATCACAAAAATCTTGTCACACCAGCGTGCTTAACACCGGTGTCATCCCACAAACTAAAAATTGCTATATATAGCTTTTAAATTGAATCGTACTACACTATGGTGAACAGGGTCCCTTATATGGAACATGTCTGTAGGTCAGGGAAATGTAGTATATTTGCAGCATAACTTGCAAATTGTGGCGACACGTTATTTCTTATTTGGTATGCTGGCTCATAACATTGGATTCTCTGTGTTATTACAATAAAGATTTTTTCTTGAACGAAGCCAAAAGGACTTCTGTTTTTATTGTCATTTCTCGGATCAACTTTAAGCGATTGAAAACTTTTCCGCTTAGTTGACCGTGTTGTGTCTAAAAGTGTTATGCCCTCAAAATCTATAATGTACATTAGTGTTTCCAATGTATGTAATATGCATGAATAATAATCGAAAGGGGTTTTCACTTATAGCTTTGCTAAGTAGATTTCTATGTTTTGCCCGTCTGTAAAAATTATAATTCATCACCAGATGGATGGATTTTCATATTTATTTTTTTAATCATAAATTCACGTCATTTCACGTTATGATGTCCTTTTCTCCCAGAAAAAATGACTAATAACTTTTTGGCTTTGATTATCTTCATTTTTACTCCCTACGACCAAACAAACGTCAAGGATTCCGAATTTGAGGTCGTTAGAGTTAACTTTTTAACCGTTCCGATGCTATAGCTTCCCAATTACCACCTCCTGATGGCCAGCCTATCAGACGTAAAATGGTCTCTGGCATGCCCCAGTTTGAATATATATACCTCCATTTTGTGATTATATATCTCGTGCAGCCTATCGGCGCGTCAAAATGAGGCTTGGCGGAGCTCCGTATGTCAAAAATAAAGCTTATTGTGCCTAGTCTTGGGTCGAACTTACCACTTCTAAAATACGGGGGTGCCGGTTTATAGCTGTTACTAAATAGAAACGAAGCGGCCATAAACGGTAGCTTTTTGTATCGATAGTTTAGCCTGGGGGAAGTGTTATGCAAATTTACAATATTCCCTTTGCCAGACATGTTAGAATGCCAGAAGTAACTGGTGGGGTGGTCGGGGGTGGGATAAATTTTTGTTTACGTTAAAAACCACTCAAAAATCCTTGAAGCAACACTCAACTGTCTTTTGCACACCATCCACTCTACATGATTTTATCCAAAAATAATATGGTACATGCATACCAATCGCCAGTGTACATGCCTGGTAACGTGGTAGGGGTAAAATTCTAAATTAAAGAAACTGTGTTATATGTGGCCGAAATGCAGTGCCACAATGTAACATACCACAATATGAATTAAAGGCGCGAAATTTCATCGAAATCCGTCACATGGCCGATTTTTCGAAATATTTGGTTGAAACATTGTTTGCTGTATGATGTCGTTCCACAGGTATATGGGGTTTTTGGGGTCTGTCGGACTATTTTTACAGAAGAGCTTTTGGCGTTGTATTGCGGGGTGGAAGCGTCAAAATATCCTTCTATAGGTTTTGAAACATGTTGAATACGATGGTATCGCCTTCAGAGAGCTGTTGTTGCTGTGTCGTGTGCATACGCAGGGATATGTGGTGTTCTAGGGCCTGCTGACCTAGTCTCACACAACACTTTTTGTGGCACGTTATTGCTTGCATGGTGCGCGCGGCAAAACATTCATCTATATATAAGTTTTCAAGCACGTGGAATACGATGGCATTGTGCTGTTGTTGTATTGTGTCATTAAAGGACTGTGTGTTGTCTTTAGGGTCGGACCATTTTTTAAATAACACGTTTTAAATAGCTAATATTTCTTAGCGGTCATGCTCCCAGCATTTTCACTCGCTTGCGAGAAACTAGTAGCTAAAAGTAGTCCAAAACACAGTAGTGAAAGCTGTGTATAAATGGGCGACGTCAAGAACCAATCGTAATAGCGGCATTGTGTATAATAACGCTAATAATGCACGGTTGGAGGATTATGAAAATTGGAATTAATTTGATACCTTCATCGTACGTTTCATATTTATTCAATAATAAAACATAGCCTTAGTAACGTATGATTCGAAGTCTTAGATTTGTGTAATCCGACAACTTTGTTTCATTTAGGGGTCTGTTAATAATTTTTTAAAGTACAGTATGGGCCAGTAACTGACTGCCGCATTTGGAGAGAGCGATCAGCCAACGATCATCGAGCAAGCAGCAGTCATTTCTGACTTATTCTGTACGTATTGTATTACTTAGTTTAATATACTTGGAGCTACATACCTAGGCTGGCAGCCCTAATTTTGATAAACCAGAAAAATATTTATATTAGGACTGTGGTGATGTATTGTGTTAACGTGACAATACGTGATGCTTATGTTTAAAATTTCACTACATTCTGTTCTACAATAAATGTCCTGGAGAAGTTCCATTGGTGTTAGAGAGAACGTCGCACATATATTTAGATAAATAGTATAAGGCAAATAATAATCATTTACACAAGCAAAAAGTACTTACTTGTGGATACTTGTGGATCCATCTGCCCGTCGATTGACATGACCGTTCGGTTTCCTGGTCGAATGCTGTTGGCAGACGGAATATCTCCGGAGGCTGGACTCCGGCGGTTAATTCGATTGATATTGAATCTGCAAAATGTTGACGACCCATAGACACTTCAAACAGATGAAAGATAGTCAGATGCATGTAGGCGTGATTTGAAGCAAGCCAAATTGGGTGCAGTAGCAATAGTGTCAGGCAAATTGTTCCAGTCATGTAACGTTCTGAGAGAGAAGAAATTCAAGGCAGCATTCAAGCGAGGAATGCGCTTTGCGCGAAGCTTAAGCCGATGTCCTCTTCTTCGTTCATTAGCGCTAGGGTCGAATAATAGCAACCAGTCGTAAGCAAAGCATCCATGCAAAAGTTTGTAGATAAGAATCAGATCTTGGCGACGGCGCCGAGTACTCAGTTTTTGTAAGCCGAGAAAGCGTAGTGTGTTTTCATAAGACATAGTACTTAGCCCAAAAACTTGCTTAGTTGCATTCCGCTGCACACGTTCAACTAGCTCAATGTCTCGTACAAGGTAGGGTGACCATGCTGTGGTTGCTTACTCTAGCCTAGGTCGAATTAAGGATTTAAATAATGGGGGAAATACAGTTTTTGACATAGGCCTAAAGCAGCGCTTGATAACATGAAATACGCGCGTAGCTTTTGATGCTATCTTTACACAGTGAACAGATGATTTTAAGTCGTGTGATACCGTCACTCCAAGGTCATTAACGTTATCTAGGTTTGCAAGCTCCTGCCCATTGAGGGTATACTGATACCTAGGGTTATTGCGCCCAAAATGCATCACTTCGCATTTGGCAGTAGAGTAACCATGTTGTTACTTCCGCTTTCCAGCTATTTTTATACACAAAAAGAAAAACCACAGTGACAAGATCACCGTTGCCATTGTATAGAGCACTGACTTAGTAATGTCTGTAATTTATTGGTCTTACGTTGGGCATTATTTCATGTTACTATAGTACCTACATTGCATCAACGACTAATTTCTAATGGATTCATCAAAAATCAATACTTCGCTCGTAAGGCATAATCATTGCGATAATGTTTATAGCTGATTTCAATTGGAGTGTCATTGTTGAACCCTTTGTTGTATTTATTTAAAAATGCTACATTTTTATGAGTGTTGTACAGTCAGAGACAAATCTAAGTCCACGAAAAACGAACACAGGCGGAAACAATTTGCGTCCAACCACGTCCAGACATAATTTCGGCAGTCCGTGTTTATACGAGTATTCGAATAATTCTGTTTTTACGCGTCGAGCTGAAATAGTGTCTGTTCGACTATGCACGTGTACTTTTGTCCGACACTGTCGGTCATTGCTAGATTCGTAAAATGCGACTAGTCATCGAGTACAAGGTGATTTGCCTGTTTTTGATCTTCTGTGTCTTTAAGGCAGACGTCTTATAGTTTTTCGAAAAGCCATGGGCAAATATGTATCTAAAGTTGTATATAGTGCTATTTTTTACGTATGTTCTTAACGTCTGCATTACGTGGTACAAACATTGTCCTTTGAAAATTACTCATGGCAGTTTGTGAAACGGCTTATTTTGCGTATGCGCACAATTTAGTAACACTAATTTGCTATTGAAGCGCGACATAAATTTATTATTTTTTAGTGTCTTTCGACAGAGTCCGCCACATTTAATCAAAGAAATTATTTTAGTTGATGATTTCTCAAAAGATCGTAAGTGGTGCTGCCTTTTTGAATAGTCTATTTGCTAAAATATGAAGTATATATGTTGTTCACTTATTTTAAGTGCTTTATTCTAGCTGTCCAAAATGACCTTGAATCACAGTAATGTAAATAAATTTAGCCTGTAAATTAGCGGCGTTTATTATTGCTGCAATTACTGTGGAGTAGATGTGTGTTTGTCCTAACACCATACTTATTTCACTGTTACACTTATTTTCATTTTATCTGAACGAACGTGTGCTGGACACATTTGAGACTGGTGTGCCTTCTTAGCAACGGTCTACCAGAAAAATGGATAAAATACTTAGGGGTATTTTCTGAAGCTTAGGGATCGGTCAGTACACATGCGCTATTCCAGGTATTCAAAAAATATTTTGTGGCATTCGTTTGTATCTTGCTAACTTTAATTTCACTCTAACGCAGCAGAATTATAAGTGAGTACTCTTTGAGCATCTTTGTAGCGTTGCCGTTTCAGAAATTTGTTAAAGACTTATTTACGAAATGCCTCCGCTTTAGCATTTTATTTATATTTATGTGTGTATTTTGTAATTTCGTAAACTTGTATTCATAATCTATTAGAGGTATTACTATAAAATAGTTAAAATATCGGCTTGTACTTGAATTATCCATGTAGTGAGCGAAACGAGCAAAGCAAAATAATTCTTGCTAGCCGTGACAATCTCCGTTATTGGGTTTCTTTAGGATTACACTGAACTCAACATTACCTGGGCAGATTTATTCGCCCAGCAGCTTGTTTAAAGCTTGAAATCTTTATTTGTGCCCTTAGGCGCGGTGCCCGATTGAACAAACCGACCCGCCCCCATCCGAAAAAGTTAGCCACTCGCGCTCGCGTTGAGTCCTGCAAGGGACCAAAATTACATTACAAATTGTTGTAACTCCACATCTGATGCAGATAGTTGAGTCAAATTGGTCTCATTTTGTAGCGCAATTCGTCCTCCATGCAGTTGCACATGGTTTGCTTCTATTCTCACGATTACTCTGCAGGGTTTGTGTCAAACCGGGTTTTAAATGGTCTCATAGGACCAAGTATAAAGTAAAATGGTAATATCACTGTAACTGCTCGAGCTATACGGGTACGGGTGTTGATCTCATTTTGCAGACTAAATTATTCTCTTTTGTGAAATGTTTCAGCACAGTGTATCTTCTCACCTATTCAAGCAACATGGCTGATATTCAGTGGCATATATAATAATTAAATGTTCAATATGAATTACATCTTCAACACTCAGAATTCACCGTCTCGGCGTTAAGACACTAGTAGTTACGTTAATATTATCGGCAATGCACTATGAAATTATGAAATTTTCCCTTCATGGTATGATACACAGTCAAACTTTTATACTAATGCGCGACTAAACAGTCCTACTATGTAAAACCCGATGACGAATCCGCATTCATTGTTGTGCACTAAGCAAGATTTCGGATTCGATTCACTGCTAGCCCGGAAATATGGATTTATAATCAGTCAACGACAGTTCCCTATCGATAATTAGTTAGAATTAGGATTTGTGCCAGCTCGCGAACAAATTCAACGCAGATGTGGCGGCAGATGCGAAACGACCTTGTAGTTTTTCAGATATTGTTTGCGAATATAATTCTATTTAATTCAAAAGAGATAAAATTTCTAGCTGCCTGAATACAATTCGGTAACGCTATTTTTTCACGTAATAGGATTGTCACTGGGCCCAGGTTAGGTTAAGTCGCGCATAAACACATCTTGATGATGGGGTTATTTTTTGGATGCCCCGTCCACAGATGCTATGGTGTTTATGCCTCAAGGTTCTGTGAAGATGTATTGTACTCCCTAGGTTTTTGGGGTATACGGCTGTTAGAACATCAACAACTAATAAGGCAAGCCGGTGCATTTCAAATTTTCGCAGCTGGTATGTCCAAATTTTGTCTCATTGGATGTTTTCTTGGTTGATTATACTCTATACGAAACCTACAGAGCAGAGAGAGACTGGAATTCTGGTTCCGGCGAAAATCATGCTACGGTTTCGGCAAAATGCAAAAACCATACCGGAAGCGGAATTCCGGTTTAAAAATTGTTAAATTTTCTACATTTTTGGTTCATTTGTGGTCTAAACATGTAATAATATGCACAATGATCAAGTTCCAATACAACCAAACAAAATAAAAGATTAATTCAGTAAATTGTCGTATGAAACGTAAGTATGACGCATAAGTTCAGCAGGAATTTTTCATCTTAATCCTGCTGGAGTTTGCTCACAAAACAAATCCAGCTAGATACTTGTAGCAGGTATTTGAGACATTCAGAAGTCTAAGGTGTATGTTAGAATTAAACCGATCCAACTCGATAACAGAGTTTGGATTATTTAGAAGTACTTAGCTGTAAGCTTGGCTAATATAAACTGCGTCAAGCACCCGCCAGTGTGCTTGTAAATTGTAAATCAGTCTGCATTGAAATAAAGTAACAATCTGCAACGCAGCCAGAAACTTGCTCTTGCCAATGAACTGTATTTACTGAAATTGTGCTAGAATTACAACAGTTTGTCTCATTAATAGCATTCTCATCAGAATTTTATCATTATTATCATCTAGCTGACGGGCACTAGTTGCCCAACGCTAGCCTAAAAAATATCCCTGACCATTGATCAAAAAATTATAACATATTTTTATTTTCTTTTAGAACTATATCCTACAGAATAACATGTAACAAACGTATGTGTAGTAAAGCGAGGCGATTGGAGACAGAGTGAAATGTTTATTCTACGCTTCGTGCAAACATGTTTAGTTACAAGCACATTCAGTTTGACGCAATTTACACAAGGCTGTACAGTGGACGGCGTTTTTTTTGCTCTGGGGTTCCAAAAACCTACATATTACTCGATAAATAAGCAGTGCTGGATTCCATAGTCTTTTCAAACTTCCATAGAGGCAATAATGCCATCGCAATACATTAAGTTTAATGTAAAAGTTATATTTAGTACTGTCATCTTGAATCCACTATACGTTCATTTCTTCCTTTGTCTGTTTTACTATATATAAGGTTCGAAGACCAGGTTCCGGATCCGGTTTAGATGGACGGTTCCGCTAAATTTCTTTTACGGTTATACGGGGGCATTACCGCTAGAAAGCCTCAGAGCGTAGTCGCAGAATGACCTCATTAATGTTGTAAAGTAAAAGAGTGTGGCCAATAGTGTAATACTCCTCTACAAAATTTTTTTTTCTAAACTATGTATTGCACGTAAACAAACTTTTATCGCCGTTGTTCTGTCTTAATGTTTTACAGTTGAATGTTTTCAGCCCGTGCTGGAGCTGATTTAGCTCAAATTGAAAAGATTGTTGTCTTGCGGAACGCGAAACGCGAAGGTTTGTGTTGTTTTTTCTTTCAGGCGAATGCTTACCAGTCATCAAAATTCTAGTAGCAGCTGTTTTATTTATCTTTTTAATATTTTCCTTTAATAGAAACTGTTGGTACTTAGTTGTTTTTCAACTTAATCAGTTTAAGCAGTCTCATGACAGTGTGTTGTGTAACTCAGACGTTTTCGTAATAAAAAAATTGTGTCCATGCTAATGGATATAAACAAAATTCTAATTAAAGACCTTATTCGCCTGAGTGGTATAATGCTTACAAGCACTATAAAAATTGTGTAAATCTTTATAGTAGTTGTAATAATTATGTAGAAGGGTCGTGTAAATTAGTTTGTGACTGCCGATTTTTTTCGGTGTTACAATAACAAAAGAAAGTTACCGTTTACAGTGCACCTAAAGTGTTACACTACACGAGACTTTTAAGTCTAAATACATGTTTCAGATTTAGGTTCCAAGATTTCTTTGAGAAAGTTAAGCTGTGGTATAGTTATTTATCACAATGTATAATGGGCAAGGTTTTTTCAAGAGATAGGTTATTGGGCGGTTGGATCAACCTTATTTTGGCGCCACAACTTTTGCCCCGAACCATTGTATCTATGAAATTTTGCGTCAGCTCGTAAGGTAACAATCATCTGTCGCAAGAATTCGATGTTCCCCTTTACCCATACCGCCAATCTATATGGAACAGTCGAAACAGTCGTATCGCTTTCGTTTTATTCTACTTTATATATTAATTAGATTGCGATTGACAACGAATTTATAACTAATTTATAATTCTGTCCTTCGAGAAATAGTAGTTTTAATAATATGACGATATTTTTTCTATTGACCGACCGCAGCTGTCGTATAGAATTAAAATCCAAAGCCTTCAAACTGTCAGCAAGCCACAAAATACGACTTTTAAAAATAAAAAAAATTAAATTTAATTGGTTTGGAATTAATTTCTTTTTTGAAACGCCATTCAGATCGAATCCGTACTGTGCTAGCAACGATACGATATGCAATGAAATAATAATGCTGTGATGCGTTTTTGTTATGTTTAAGAGAGTGACTGCGTGCGTTAAGGGTGATATAATAATAATTACAGGAATGTTTAGCGGGCTGAATACGTTGAGCTAGCAGCTGCTTGTTGGTAATAAACCAATAGCTACGATGTCGAAGCTACATTCAAAGTATTAGTCCAGTCATAAAAATTGTACGTATTACAAAAGAAAACTTGCATAATCAACATCGCGGCTCTGAAAGAGGAACTGGCAAACATTGTCGTCTGGGTGTATTTTCAAATGTTTTTCGCCGTGGACAGCTGCAAATTCTGTATTGGGCTTTTTCTCCTGTATGAGACCAATTTTTTGTTTTAAAATGCTTAAACAGCAATAGAAAAATGTGAAATATATTTTCCGTTACTAAATAAAATTTATCAGAACGATGGATATTAGTTCTATCTCGGGAAATAGTGTTAGGTCTTGTGTATGCTGTTAGGAGTTTAATTTTGCCCCACCTTTCATACGATAGTTCTATAGCAGGTACATAATATTCAACAAATTGTTAGTACGCGACTTGGCGCCTTGTACGTTAACGTTAGCATTGCCGTTGTGTTAAACACGTTATTGCAATGTTATCGCTGCTGATTATGATGACTAGTTCGAGGTTGTTACATAGATACTTATTCAGATATCTTGCTGCACAAATAACATTACATTTTGAGGTCCATTCTACATACGTCGCAAATCTCAGGCCTACCCAGAGCTGTGCGCGAGTACGTGTGTGTCCCTGGGCCGGTACATGTACATGCTGAAATAATGAACCGCAAAGTTGCCGGTATACTGCAAGTAGTGCGTACTCGTAACGCTCACGGTCCTAGATGTTCAGCAGTAAGAGCTGTTGTCTGCATATATACAAGCATAGCAAGATGGCTCCGTATAGTTAGCCATTAGAAACAAAAATATGTTCAAGCTAGCTGCTATATGTTTTAGTCTCTTACGGATAACTGGTCGAGATTATATTTAGGTTTGATATAATGTACATGTCTGAGTCATCTCCATATCTAGGGCTGATCCGGTAAAATGGCGATGTCTGAACTTCATTATTACGGATTTCAGAGATAACAATGATCATAGCACAGACAAAGTGCGAATGAACGTGGAGCAAAATATACATATTTTAGGATCACCGACGTTGTACGGTTGCAAAATATGACTTTTGCAAAGTATATGCTGGGCTATAATGTCGTGTGTAACTGGGCAAGTGCGTCTGTGCGATATGAGACAGGGCATCCAACGTGAAAAATGACCCTCCAAGTTCTAGTTGATAAGTTTTGGCAGACCAATTTCGTTGCACGTCATCACATACAATATGCGTGACTAAAAACTTTTGGGTTGCATTATATAGAGTTTGTTGTATCAGTGAAATTTTTTTGTTTTTAGCGGGCAGTTTAACAAGTACAATTCCGATGTTTTAACATTGGCACGAAAATGACACTTGAGATTTCGAAACTATTTAAATTAATAGTAAATTCAATTTTTAGAACAAATTTATTTCGAGCGAGTCGCGAGGGAGCGACAGTCATTTTTGGCGGTAGCACTAAAATAAAAGTCAATACATAATATGCGACTATAACACATTTTCCTAAGAAGTCTTCTTTTTAAGCTTGCGATTAGCTCTTAATTTTAAAAACAACTTGAAATAGAAACTGAAAAATACAGATACGTAGAACGTGTCGCATGAACACTAACCCAGTTACATACGACACGTCGCCCAACATATATACTATGCCACAGTCATATTTTGCAACCGTACAACTTTGGTGTTCTTAAAATATGTGTATTTTGCTACACGGTCATACACAGAGACAATAATCTGTTATAATTAGCTGCAAGAGGTTTTAGTTTCTAATAGCTAGCCGTTAGAGATTTAAATATCAAATAAGCATTCATTAAAATAAAAAATTTCTGGCAGCCGTTTGCAAGAAACTAAAATATTGAACTACCGATCAGAGGTATTAGTTTCCTGCAAACGGCTCTTAAAGACATAACTGCCGAACTTTTGCATTTATTTTTCCATGAAACCTGTATTATTTGCTCCTTTAATTGGCAGTGAGTGCTGTCATCGAAACAACTAAACGGCCCCTTTACTGAGTGATGCTTAAAAAGTGGATGGTTCGTTTGTGTAAGTGAACGTTATCTGAAAAGCTGAATTAGTGAGTATTCGGCCAAATACCTAAGCGATTTGTTGAATCACTTCTATAGCAAGGATCAGTGGAAGGAGATCTGACCAATTTCCTAATGTCCGTAATTGTGAAACCTGCCGTTTGAGGATATTGGTTACGATAGTGGGTCAGTGTCTTCGCCGTGTAAACCTGGGCGCTGAACTTTAATTCCTTGCAATTATATAACTATTGCGACGCTAAAAACAGAAGTACATATAGTTTGGAGTCAATATTATGATGTCCAAAAAGCCCAGTATAATAGGTACACAACTTATGGACTTCGCGGGCATGAAAAATTCTCTCTGAGCACAAGAGTACGATCCTAGTGCTAGTGGACATGCCTCCAATTTTCACGGGTACACGGGGCTTAAAAAATTTCGCACGCGCACATCTCTGAGCCTATCTATCTTTGCAGATAAACCCTAGAACAAGTATATTATGAATAAATAATAATAGTTTCAATATATATATTTATGCATATTTCAGGTCTCATTCGTTCACGTGTGAAGGCTGCCAACGTTGCCCAGGCTCCAATTCTAACATTTCTTGACAGTCATGTTGAATGCAATGCACATTGGCTTGAACCGATGTTGGAGCGCGTTGCTTCGGTAGGAAATGCTACATACAATCTTTGCAAGGAATGACTGCTGTCCGATCCATATTCGTTTGAGAACTTGTTCAATATTGATTAAAAACTGTTCGACATCGGTTCGCACAGTTTTAGATAATGTGTTTGCGTTAAAAATAATCGAACGTGTATATAAATGAAAAAATCCAAAAAATAAATAAACTGTCTAATAAAATGTTAATGCTGTTCGAAGCCACTAGAAATATGTTTGAATAAATTTTGTTGTCCGAAATCTTTCAAGAAGTGTTCGCTGTTGGTTCGATGTCTGTTCGATTGAAACCAGACAGCCATTTCTAATAGGGGCAGTATATCTAATTTTAGAGTAGTTTCAACGAATTTTTAATAATTTTACGTTTACGTTTATTACACTAAAGAAAACAGTTTTGCTGACATTATTCTTTTGAAGCATTATTGTCAAAGAAATAATATAGTAATAATATAAATTTCGTTGTTATAATTTTGTCGATTACGACTGCTGATCGATTAAAATTAATAAGCTTTGCGAAGATGAGTTTTGCGCAAAATGTCTTTTTCTTATAGTCAGAAGCCGATTCAACAGTAGAGACTGTCAGTAGACATTAACGCATTCCCAGGAAGCAAACTTTATCCTCCACTTGAACCCCCTCGTATGACTTCGCCACCCTCGCACCTCCCGCCCTGTGGCACACACTCTGCTCTCCGCCGCCCTGTGGGCCCCATAGGCGTGAGAGTCTGCATGGCCTATAGCGCGCAGAACATTTTAAAAGTGGTAGTTCGCACCACCAAAATAGGATGCAAAATTTTATTTTTGAGGTGCGGCCTTTCCTCCAGGCCTGCCCTGCATTCTTGTATCTTCACTTGGATGATGGTGGCGCCCTCTCCTTTTTATTCGCGCCAGCCTACAGTATCGTTTGTTACATTTTGATCTAATTCGTTGAATTCTGAATGTAGTGAGTGAAATGAGCGGAGCAAGGAAGTTTTACTGGTCGTGACTTATTTGACTTAAGTTCTATGGATGCATTGCCAGTTGGTGTCGATGGCATTCTACGCTAATCTACAATTGGTCGATTTTGTACTTCGTGACTAAGGCTGTTGATGTCACTTCTGTGCCATGTACTGATATTATCAAGCGAATTGAACCGTTGCTACCTTCAATGGTTGCAAAAGTGGCTCGCTTGATAAACCTGTTATTCTACAGCAGTGCTCGAATAAACTGAGCTTGCGACGAATGATCTTTGCGAGAGTCATTTCACGCTACGATGACGTTTTGCCCCAGAAAAAATGACTAATGACTTTTTTGGCTCCGATTATCTTCATTTTTACACCCTATGACCAAAAAACATCAAGGATCCGTAATGTGAGGTCGTTATAGTAAATTTTTTAACCGTTTTTATGCTATGGCTTCCCACATACCACCTCCCTGCTGCTCCGCAAGGTACCATAAAATGGCCTCTGGTATGCTCCAGCTTGCATCTAGCCTCGATTTTGTGATCGTATCTCGTGCAGCCCGTCAGCGCGGTCAAAATGACGTTATGCGGAACTCCGTATATCAAAAATTAAGCTTTTTATGCCTATTCTTGGGTCAAATTTAACACTTTTAAAACACGGGGGTGCCGATTTATACCGGTTATTAAATGGAAACGAAGCGGCCATAAACGGTAGCTATTTATATCGATAGTTTAGCCTGGGGGAAGTGTTATGCAAAAAAATTCAAAACATATCCTTTGCCAGATATGTTAGAATACAGGAAGTAGCTTGTGGTCGGGGGTCGGTAAAATTTGGCGGGGTGGGGGGATACAAATGTGAAATGGCCAATTCGACCGTGTTTAACCAGCATAGTTAACTTGAAAACGGTATGTAAGATATTCTATACCACAATTTCCACTATGACGGTACAAAATGGCAGCCCATATCAACTGCCAGTGTACATGCCTGAGACCATGGTCGGGGGGGTAAATTTCAGAATTAAAAAAAAATAATTTTGCGACATATGTCGTCCAAATGTATTGCCACAATGTATTATGAACCAAAAGCGTGAAATTTCCTCGAAATAACATCGTATGTTCGATTTTTCCACATTTTGGTGGTGGTCGGGGGTGGGTAAAAGCCTGAGATCAACAGGTTGGGCGCGAGATAGAGCTCCGGTCGTTTCACCATTCGCTTCGTGATTGGAAAGAACCATAACAGACAAATTAATTGACTTCTACTGACTCCACCATACCCCTAACTAGCAACGGTCGGGGGGGGGTAATCAAATGTGCTAAAATCAATCTTTTGACCCTAGCGCTGGGGTAAGTAACAGCAAGCACCTGGGTTAATATTTTTTCAAAAGGCATCCAGGGGACAGGTATGATATATGAACAACGTTTATGTACCATGCATACGTAACGAGCAATGACCAAAAAAGGAATTTGGTCGGGGGGGGTAAAACTGGGGTTCATGCCATATCGACAGCTGTCACTCTCCATGATTGGAGTAGATTTGAAAATCGTGCAATTAAAAATGTGTAGACCTGACTAATCCTGCATAGAAAAGAATTTGGGCCATAACTTCGAACACGGAGCCACGACACTACCCGAAAAAAAGAGGTCGTAAAATTAGTCATTACGATTTTTGTCAATTTGGGACTTAAGTGGATGTCCTGCCTCTTACGGCGTGCGTGAAGCCGAAAATTTTTTTGTTTGACCTAGCTAACTAATGACGCTTCCTAGCGCAAATAACATTTTTACCAGTTCCCTGCACGTTTACGTGCTACTGGCCAAAATATCCAGTTTTACCCCCCCCCCGACCAAAAGGTCTTCGTAGCGTGAAATGACCCGCGAGATGTTTTCTTTGATATTCAGCTGTTTGGCGATTTGATTTATTGCTGAATCCGTCATAGCATCTGGTGCTGAGCAGACTTCGGTAACACTACAGTAAAAGCAAACAATCTGTTATGCGTCTTCTTTCTTAGAAACGTCCAGGAGTCTGCTGAATAACGAAGCACAATAAATACACAATAGTGTTAAGTATTTTTCCCGTTTCGTCGACGGACTGGTATTACCATTGCCACACGCTTTATTTAAGCCTGCATGTGCTCCATAAGCTTTCCCAATCCTTCTGAAGATCTATTGCTGCACTCATTATTGGCAGTAAGCGGGATACCCAGGTATTCAAGCTTCTTTAAGCTTTTATCTTCATCCACATTGAAAAACTTGAGCCCGATTGTCGGTTCTGCCAAATATCATAGCCTTCGTTTTCTTGACATTTGTTATTAGTCCCGCTCGCAGACATGTATGGATAACTGCTGTTATGTTCTCTTGCAACAAGATGTTTTTTCATTTCAATCAGTCGATGTCATCTGCGAACCGCAAGTTGTTGCTGTTATATCCGCTTTTTAGTCGTGGACTTACAGCATAATTCTTTCTCTGTATATTTTGAAGATGATTGGTGACAATAATGGACGTTCTCCTCGAGCCAAGTTCCTGCCTGAGCCATCATCCCAGTAATTAATGGCCTATTCGCACTTCAGCCAGAAGGATCTGAAAATAGCTTACGCATTTAAGTGGCGGTTCAAATCACACAATTGGTTTGTAGAGCCACAGGTCGTCTGGAAATTAGTCAGAGCATAGTGTAACGTAGTATAGATTGTGTGTTGCAGCGGTGAAAACTTTTAAACTCCGTTTGCGTGTGTGCGATCGGTTATAACTCGGGAACGACTTAACCGATTTTAATGATCATGGCCCGCAAAACGACTTACATGTCGATGCTTTTTTTTTTGTTTTTCGATTAAGGCTCCTGTTCTGGAGTTTGGGGTTTGAGGTATGGCACCCTCGTTGTTCCTCGACCCAATTTGTTATGCCCTACTGGGCGGCTGAAAAGTTTCACTTGACGGTTTTCGGGCATGGAAAACTCATTGCCGGTGTCGGTTTTGCTCTGCGACTCATGATCCGATCCCATTGTTTCAGCGCCTTTATGGTTCCTTGACCCAACATTCCTAATTTTATTGTGACGTCCTGGGAGGCTGATAGCTTGCACTTGGGGGTTTTCGGACGTGGGGGACTCATTTCCGGTGTTAGTTTTGTTCTGTGCGGTATTGTGTGATATTCACATATCATATGGACGTATGCTATCGAGAGCTGATTTGCTGTGCACGCAATTATAGTCGTAGGTGTACCTATGCTTCACTGCTCTCTGCAATTTCGATACAGTTACTAGTAAAGCAGCCGTTGAGAGGTTTGATCTTTGTGCCAGCCTTCTCAGCTATCAGGTGGAGTGTCAAGATTTAGTGTACTATGTCATAGCAGAAACAGCTTCTTTTCAGAGAAAATGTTGGATGTGCCCCCTTAATCGTTCCAGGATTACTGTGGCTACAAGATTAATGGGTGATTCCGGACTTTTGTTTGCTTTCAGCCGTTTGGTTATCTAAGTTACTTCCTATAAAGCTATTTGAGTCTTTTTCTCTTCGTTAATCATGGCAATGGGTTCCACTTCATTCACTAAGTGTGTATCAGTCTGGGCTGTCCAATCGCTGAAAATTTTTCTGGGGGTATAATGCGAAACTTTCTGGCTCCTAACCGGGTGGCACCCGATATTGCCATGGGACATTTTAGCAAGAGATAAACTGTTAAAAATCGTATCATAAACCCTGCCAAAATGTTTTTGATGGAGAAAAAGCTATGATTTTGAAACAAATTTTAACAAAATTTGCCAAATTTTTGGCATGAGGACAAAATTTTAGTACAAATTTTGATCAAATTTTATGTATTTTATGCCGATTGGAAATCAAAATAATTTGCCAAGAGACGGTGAACCGAGTGGAGCTCAAAATTTTGCCGGGGGGAGGGGGCACGAACGGGTGATACTCGATTTTTGCCAGGTGCCACTTGAAAATGCTAGCCCCCACCCACTAATTTGGATAGTCCATTCAGTGTTCTGGGATATGTAGAGGGTTTGCAGTATGAGTCTAGCGCTGCAAGAATGTCTTGCTAGATTAAAGTACTCTCGGACACACGTCTTTAGACAGCGACAGATAGGTTTGAATTCGCAATCGAGGTTTTTTTGACTTTATATGTCTCCCTAGTGTGGTTCTCACGTGCAATTTTTCGAACGCTATGTGTTAGTTTGTCAACCAAACTATTTTGTCTCTACTTGTAGCTTGGCGGATATTGTTTCATTGTCGTTTGCGTTCGATGTTGTAGCACTTACCGTATCTGGCCTGTCCACAGTGGGGGTGGTGTGAGGGAACCCACTTTCCAAATCCCCCATGTTCGTGAGATTTCCCCCGTGTCCGTCCCCCCCACTCGGCCGAAACCCCCATGTTCAACTAATTCCAAAAAAATTTTTTATGTCTAAAAATTTATGTTTTTTGTTTGCAAATTGTTTTTTAAACAATCATCACTATTTATAATGCTAAAATGTCGTTTTTTAGCTTGAAAATACATTCACAGTAGAAAAAATGCATGAAAATATGGAAATATTTAGTATTTTTAAGTAAAATTTATCCCCCACTTTTAATTTTCTCCCGAGAATGAACATGGGGGCCCTAATCCCCCCACTTTTCGGAGGGCTGTGGACAGGCCAGGGTATAGTAATGAAATTTGACAATGTTCGTTACTGATTTTGATGATTGGGTCGCTGTATCACTGCCATTCGGAGTACTACACAGTGGAGACGATTGGTGACTAGTTGAAAGCGATGGCAAAGAGCAGCTGCTTCTTGAAAGCCACGATGCTATCGGTTGACCGGAGTGAAACGGGAAGATTGTTCCAGATAGATGGAGCAAAGTAGTCAAACCTGTTGAAAGTTCAGCTGGATTCGGCAGACGGTGGTAAAGTGAGTTGCAGTAGTCAAGCCGGGAGACAACAATGCCATGATCATCGTAGCCGCAATAGCGCTGTCAAGACGACGTCGTATTCGTCGGATTTCTTATAGCTGTTACATCTATGAATGGCCAGTGTTCAATACGTGGTGTTTGAGTGTAATTTTATCATCGATAATGACGCCGATGAAGTTTGGAGACGTCGCCTGTCCGATTGCATGACCATGGATCGTAATGTTTCGACGCTTGTGTCGTTGCTGCTCACTACCATAAACTCAAATTTGCATAGATTAGGTTTCACCATATTTATGCGAAACCAGTCAACGGCGGTTGCAACTGAGTCATGCAGTCGCTGAAGTTGAGCTACCTCAGTTGATGTATCATAATCAACATAAATGACGATGTCATCGGCATGCATTGCACAGCGGCATCCGTTTGCTGTAGTCAATTCCGATAAAGGAGCTGTACACATATTAAACAGCATGGGGCCAAGGGTCAGTTATTGGGTTTTTGGCTTATATAAAACAACTTTGGTTGGGTGGATTGGTTCACGCGATAGCTCATTTTAAAGTTTAAAATGTGTGCCAGGGTGTCTACGACCGGGAAAATCCGGGAATCTGATTTGAACCGGCAATGACCAGGAGTTTGATTGAAACGTCGTTTGAACATTAATGAAGTTTTCTATGATGAATTTGAGAAAGATTTTTGAAATGACATTCTCCAAACCGACAATTTTCCGCATGTCATTTTTGTCAAATTACCAGAAAATCTCCCGTCATATCTCTGGGCGACAGATCACATTTTAATATCCCTTTACAACGCCGTATGCGATAAATGTACCACCTAACGAAGTCAGGGCACCAAGTAGATTTTCTGTAGTGGGTACTTCAGGCAGCTATCATTCTTTGTCTTTGCGAATGTTCAGATTGCTTATTAGGATTTTTAATTAAGCATATAATCCGACTTGGTAATTCACTTGACTTTATTTTCGAGGGTTTTCTAGTTGAAACTGAGCATCGAAGCCCGTGGGGTCTTCACTCAGGACTCTAGCAGAAAATCGTGAAAATTCATTTTTGTTTGTTTTTGTCACGAATTAGTGATCTTTATGGATGGATTTCGATAATTTTTTGGTCGGTAGCAGAAGTGATGAGGATGTGCCTTTTTGTTGAGCGCTTACAGCTTCGAACCCATCTTCCTCGTCAAAATGGTAAAACCAGGTTTTAAACGTTCTTTGCCAAATGTGACTAATGGGTACCAGTCATTCGCAGACCCTATCCCGTGACACAAGCTGCTCATCTAACAAAGAGACCACACAGAATTAGTCATGGAGATGTACAATTTTGCTGAACATCATTTTTTATTGGAACCGCCCGCTTGGCCGATGTATAACCAAACATGCTTGGTCGAGCCATTCCCCATTAGGGGCGATAAGCCGATGGATGGATTCTGTAGATGCCCTGTTGTGCCCTTTAGTTAGTCTAACATCTTCCCAACAAAAAAACGGGCCAAAAGGAATCGGATCCGGCGCTGAAGGGGACCAACTATCACTTTACTTATTGTCACTCGACAGATGGTGTAGATATATGAGCTAAATTTGTCTCGTTTTGTAGGACAAGAAACTGGTTTAGTGTGAAATGATTAGCGGCGTTTTATAAAGTTAAACATTACTACAAAATGTTTGTATTTGAATTGTTTCATTATCTCTCGTATTTAATTACTCACGTATGGCGTTTCTATTTGTATTTAATGTGCCAAGCTTCACTTTCGGCACATTTTCTTTTTTATTGTTTAATTTTTCATTTTAGAACAGGACTGCAGTAGTAGCGCCGATAATAGATGTAATCAATATGGATAGCTTTAAATATGTCGGTGCAAGCGCAGATCTCAGAGGTGGTAAGTGATTTTGACATGTAGAACTTAAAAGTCGGAACTGCTTATGTCTGAGCTGTTACTGCCTTTGTTCTAGATTAATATTTCTGGCCGATCTGCTTTAATTTAACCGTCGGGGGTGGTTATCGGAAACAGAGTTTTTTTAATTTTATGCTTATTAATGACAATCACATCTTAGGAAAGGATGCTGTTAGGCAAAATATGTTTAGTGGTAGCTAGTTTTTTTACTGGAGCAAATTAACTCGTGATGCTAAATTATAAGCATATTTTCGTGTATTATATTCCACAGGTCATGTTGCTAGGTATTTTTGGCTTCCCCAGATCAACTCCGAGTATTTTGAAAGCGAAATAAAAATGATCTTCCCAAAAACGGTTATAACAAAACTCAATGCTCTATATGTTTTATTTTTTCGACTGGGTAAAACCAAAGTAAAATGAAGCACTCCGACCTAAATACATAATTTTAGTTAGATAAATAACCTTTACAACGATCTCCAATTTTAAAGTCATGAATAACACGATAATGCAATTTTAAGATCCACGAGATGCAACGGACATAGTTTTTCGCCAGCTAACCTCGAGGGAGGTGGAAATGCCACAGGCCTTCCAGTTCCACATGATAACAGCTCCCCCATTATAGCCCCAGATTTAGTTTTCGGCTTGTGAAGAGGCCAGTTTCACACAATCTTATCAGCGGTAGTATAATCTAATATTTGTTTGGTGAAATTCTAATAACAAAATGTGGTTATAGAAATGACGACATTTCAATTTTAGGATTCGATTGGAATTTAGTTTTCAAGTGGGATTATATGAGTCGACAAGATATCGACGAACGCCATAAGCATCCGACCGATTCTATTAAGTGAGTTTTACAAAAGTTGTGCCATAATCAAAATCTCTGAGTACAAAGAAGTCTTAGGTGATTGTGTTCGTTATGTGTGTTTTTCTAGATTTCTTTGAGTGAAGGTTCCCCGAAGTATAATTGCTCCCAGGTACAGTTCAGGCATTCCCGGCGTCACCTCTAAAACTACGAGTATCGTTCTTTCTCAATTTTGTTTGTCTGCTTTCTAAATGTGCATGCTGAGGTTTTCACATTCCTGTTTCTGTTTGAGCAGTAATTTTTTGACGACTAATGTTTTCTTGTAGCTTTGCCGGCGTTTCCAGTATCTTTTCAATTGTGACTACAGTCTCAGAACAATTGTATAGTTTTAACATGGTAATTGCGTCGGTTTACTTCAGGATATTAGTGCCTCGGGATCAAATTTTATTACAAGGATATTCTATACTTTTAAACGACAACGACGTTACCCATAGAACATTGTGCGTCTGATTGTTTAAATGTTTTCAGACTAAGTACTGCTGGCCTTTTGTAATATGTGAATAGTTATGCTGTACTTGTGTTGGATTTTTGTATGCCTATATGTCAATTTCCAATACAGCGGTACTAGCACGCTGATATTTTTAGAACGCCTACAATTGCCGGTGGCTTGTTTATGATCGACAAGGAATGGTTCAATAAACTTGGACAGTACGACATGGCAATGGATGTTTGGGGTGGAGAAAATTTAGGTAAATGAGTAAGGTTTACTGGGTGTATGCAATTTATTAATTCCCACAATTTTAAAACTACTGGGTAAATATTACTATGTTATACCACCCTCATCGTGAAGTTTACTGTATGCATCAAATTTTCAAAGACCCACAAATTTTCGAATTTATGTTTTCTTAGTTACATCTGAAAATTTTTTATCCCCTTCTGTTTTAAAGCGATGATCTATAACGCAACGTAACGGAAGTTTATTGAGCTTTTCTTGAAGTACGATCGCCGTACCAAGTGATTTAATTTACAGAGATACCTATGTGCAGATACGTACGTGCAGTATTAGCCAGACATGGATACTGCCAGATGTTTATTCATGCTGCGCACTCGCAGGCCATAGTGTATTATCGGATTACTCAGTCGATGCCCTGTAACTCCAAAAATGAGTTATTTCTGGTTCGTACTAGAATACCTCGGGCACTTCACTACATTCTGTCAAGTAATTAACTACAGTACCGGTAAAATTGCATATTTTCTTGAGCGATAGTGTTTGTATGGTTCTACTAATCAGAACATAATGTAATTTTGTATATGATATTTATAAAATAATCGGTCATTGCCTCTGATCGGTATTGGATGTTTTGTTAGAATATTGTTTAAGAAATTTTGGTCGATTTCAGTTATACAAAATTTTGAGCGATTTTGACGTATTTCGATTAGATTTCGGCACAGTTACATAAATTTCCATTTGTGAAAATTTCTATTTAACGGAATGTTCGATCCATTGCTATTTCGACGGATTAATTCCTCTTGTTTTTGAGCGGTACTGTATTTAGCAGCAATTAATGTTAAGTAACATTTTAGTTGTCTGTTCATGAAGTAATGTTGTGTTATATGTAATATTGTCGATAAAATTGTGGAATCTAATGTCGTATTGTTTTTTTTGTTTGGAAATACAGTCACAGACTGAAATAAGTGCACAAAAAACGAACCTTTACATCATTCGTTTGTAAATTTTATATTTTTTAAATTATTTGTAAATTTTTTGTCATTCGGAATTTTATATGTTAACCTGCAGGAGTTTGTTAACAAACTAAGCCAGGTTGATGCTTGTAGCAGCTATACTTTACACATTCAGAAGTCTGCGGGGTATGTTGGAATTAAACCGGTTCAACTCGGTAACAAAGTATGGATTACGTAAAAGTACTTAGCGCATGCTTGGCTAACAAACTGCGTTCTTGGCTGTGAACTGTATTTATTGAAACTATGCGAGCAGTATCACAGTTTGTCTCATTTATAGCATTCTGATTAGAAATTTATCATTATTGTCATCTAACTGACGTGCACTGGTTGCCCAACGCTAGACTAAACAGTGTCTCTGTCCACTGATTAGAAAATGACCTTGTATCATTTTCTCTTAAAAGCAAAGAAAACAAATAATTTCCAGTTTCCTTCGAAAAAAACATGTAACAAACTTATGTGTAGTAAAGGGAGGCGACAGGACAAAAATGTTTATTCTACACTCCATTCGTTGTAAGGACATTCAGTTTCACGCAATATATACAAGGGTGTATAGTGAAAGGCATCTTTTGCTCTGTGTGTCCAAAAACCGACATATTGATCGATAAGTAAACATTATTAGCTTCCTTAGTCTCTTTAAAGTTTCACAAAAGCAATAATGCCATCGCAACATTAAGTTTAATTTTAATGTAAAAGTAATTTTTAATACATTTTAAATTCACTGTACCTTCATTTTTTCTTTCATCTGTTTTGCTATATTTAAGTTTCGTTGACCAGGTTCCGGATCCGGTTTAAATGGACGGTTCCGGATCCGGTTTAAATGGACGGTTCCGGTTGCTGGTTCCGGTTATTCCCTGGCTTTGATCTAGTTTGACTTTGCCAGCTTTTCTTTGCGTATTTGTGTATAAAATTCACCATGAAATGCATGTAGCTGCAATCTACAAACTTTAAAATTTATTTAGATTTACTGTAAAAATGTGTATGATGTTCGTATACATCACATCTCATAGATTGTAATATCGATGTATGTACACTTTGTAACTTGGATTCTAGAAATATCATTCCGTGTATGGCAATGCGGGGGTTCGTTGGAAATTATTCCATGTAGCCGTGTCGGTCATGTTTTTCGCAAGCAGCATCCATATACTTTTCCTGGCGGCAGTGGGGTGGTATTTCAAAAGTAAGTTTTATTTCATGGATTTATTGGAATACGTTAAAATAATCATTGCTTTCTAATGTATCGAAGCTTTCGACGATAAACTTGTTTGCCGGTTTATACTATCGACTTATCGTTGTTAACATTCATAAAACATATTCTCTCGTGTGAAGAGTAACGAGGTAGAGTTTAATGCAAAACCAATTACCAAGCATAATTCGGACTTTTGATGAATTGACAAAGAAATGCTGAATTCAGCAAATCAATTACTTTCTAATCCTGCCAACTGAACATCCAGTATCGATAACTCGTCTACGTAATTTGTATCTAATGAAGATAAGACACGTTTAGCCCTGCTGCTAGAAAATGGGACATTCAGGAGCTTATGTTATAATATTGAATGTAGGCGATCGGTTTCAATCTCTTTTCAATTCCACTAGCAGTTTCAATATCTTAACTGTTTAAATCAGCATGAAAACTGTTTAACTCGGAATGAATATTACTAACAATTGATCAAATAAATGAAAAATAAGTACAATTTGGTGTTCAATATCTTTTTAACCATCTTCATTTCTTATTATGTTTTGATTGTTAATGTATGAAGACGAAAAGATTGTTACTATTTGTTGAGGTTTCAAGCATTCGTAATGAATTCTGTTCATCATATCCGCATTGTATTTTCAGGAATACTCGTCGCGCGGCCGAAGTTTGGCTTGATGACTACAAACAATATTATTTCAAATCGGTGCCTTCAGCGAAATTTGCTCCATTCGGCGAGTAAGTTACAGTACTCATTGAGCTTCAAACAAACCATATCGAATATGAATGGATAAAGCTGGCTACTTTGGAATAATTACTCTGAGAGCATAAATTCAGCGGCGAATTGTTAGTGTGTAAAATGTCCGTATTAGTATAAAATAAGTGTTTATTCATGAGCAACTCCTTGTTATTAGGTATAGATGGCTGTATTTGGATTTATAAGGTGCTAGTAACCGAAAATGTGAAACTAATTGTTTGCAAATAAAGCATTTGTGTCAAAAGTCGCAGTATCATGTAAAAATTCGCAGTGAAATTCAAATATAATTAAATTCCACAATTAAAATTAAAAAACAGATTTTCACAGTACGTGCATAATGTTTGGTCACAATAATTATTGTATTGTATTGCTATAACACATCTACTCAGAGATAAAGAAAAACCATTGATTTTTACTAAAATCTGTGTAATTGTTTTTATTGTATTCCAGCTTCTTTGTTGACGTAGAATTATAACGTATTGCTGTGAACTAAAACGACGGGCTGGGACATTTACACAGGAATTTCGTTATCAGTACATAATAGCTTGTTATTCTTTACCAGCTGTCATTGAATACTGAGTGTTAACGAATATTTCTTACTTTTAATATGGGGAAATTTGGCACTGTGAGTTTGTGGATTATTTTCTTATGGCACGCATAACTCAAATTTGCTACGTCCGATCGTTTTGGGTCATTTTCAGACAAAAGCTTGAACTATTTATCTGTACACCTTAGGTAGGGCCAAAATCGGAATCCACCCCTTCCCACCTCAAAAGTTGGCCGAACGGGTCTGGTCTAGAGTCAAAACGGGTTCGGACAAAACAAGTAATTGGCTGTATCTCGTGTAGGTATTATAGTCTTATTTTTGAGCGAAGCGTTTTTATTTTCTGTCTGGGAGCAAAAAAGTCGATGTCCGTTCGTCCTTTAGTCTTTCATGGATCTCAAGAACCACTGAACCTATTTCAAAAAACTTTTTTTTTGTTTGAAAGCTTATCATGTGGGGATGTGCATCTGATATTTTAGAAGTTTGGCAACCTGCCAATTTTATCATTAATTAAGCTAATTAGCTAATTAACACCCTAATTAAGCTCATAACAGCTTAATTATAGGTCGTACAGTCGTTTTAACGGCATATGGGTTGAGTTTTGCATGGAGAAATAAGAAAATAGATGCATTGTATATACAGGAATATTACAGTACGAATGTTATAGGCAAAATTATTTTCAGACTCCGGTGTGATATGATTTCATTGCTGTGCTTCGATTACCATTCATCACCATGCTGTATAAGCCACATGACTTCCTTTGTCTTGTTTTTCGTTCGAACGGAATAAAACTATTCTTTCATTTACTCATTGTTGTCTAGGTAATAATATATTCCCAAGACATTGACTACGTCCATATTACTAATGCCGTCGCTCCGCTCAAAAAATGTAGTTCCACTATGACTGGTTTAGAGCAATTTAAAGTTCTGTGAACCTTTATATATAAATCTTTTGCACTAGTTACTCTCGGATCCAGGATTATGGTTCAAAGGAGTTTCAAAAGGCCCATGAAACCTGAGTTATACGAAAGCTGTCGTATCTCCATAAAACCAATGAAAATTGGGTTTATAGGACTCGTTTTATAGAGCGAGAGAATCTCTATGTCGCCGAATATGATGCTGTTTTCGTTGTTTTCCGTGATGTAAGATTAGGTACGATTAAGATTGGGTTTTAAAATGAACTCATGTGTCCAGAAACGCATGACATCGACCATATCTCCGTAACCATTGAAAATCTAGTAACTTTCTGTGGTCATTTTGTGGTGCGATAGAAGCTCTATGCAGCTGCATGTGATACTTTGTTACGCCGTTTACTTATGTTGTGGAGTTAAGTATAAAATGGTTTAACAATTGGGTCATGAGACCAGAAATACACAAAAGCGGCAATATCTCCATAACCAATTATGTGTCTTCTTAGGCTCATGTTGCAGAAGGACAAAAGCTTTAGTTTCATAAAGACAATTTATTGCGGTGGTTACCTTTGTTATAGAATACACTCAGAACTCAAAATCGTTCTGGACAAGTCCGTAGTTATGCCTACTGCTGTGCTAGCATTAGTATAACAATAAATTAACAGCGTCATTTTATACACATCTGATAAGCTTCACTGTCGTCGACATTTGTTCTTAGTTGGGTTTAGTGTAGAGTTATGTTTAGTATAGAGCTATGTATCCTAGCCACGTAAATTGTATTTGCAGAATGTGCGCATTCGTTATAATCGTTATCTACTTTTCAGTATATCAGAACGTTTGTCGCTCAAGAAAACGCTCAAGTGCAAGCCATTTTCATGGTATTTGCAGAATGTATATCCTCAGTTGAAGTAAGTTTGTCGGGCAGCCGAAATGGGAAGTGCCAATTTTGTACAAATAGTTTGGATCGCAGATACAAAGAAAAGATTGTAAGCACATTTTTTCGATTTAGCAATGCACATTTAAATTTATTATAATACTTTTTGTTCTGGTTTATTTCAAAAGTATGCAATCAATTATGTATCTTGTTGTTACGAGAAAATTTTGAATCAAAGACAATGCCAGGATAAATTTTTCACTAGAGAATAATATTTTTGTACATAACCTGGTATCGGGTTTGCTTAAAAGTATCATAACGATTGTTCGTTGATATGTAATTTGTAATCTTGTAAATTTGGTTGGGGTCAAATATTCTGTCATTCTTTATAATTTTGAGATTATTTCCGTTTTTGGTAATTTTCAATTTAAAAGCAGAGAAGTTAGAAATTTTATTATGCACAATATATCGACATACATGGATAATGGATAAGTTTTTTCTCTACTGAGACCTTTTGAAGGTGGTTATTGAAATGTGATAATGGTATCATTCACATTGAAGAAAACATGACACGAAAGGTCATGTTAAGCCAACAACCTTAATATTATATTCATATTATAAGAAATATACAGTACCTGCCAAGAATGACTGTCACTCGGTCGCAAGTCGCTTGCATGAAATGTTACAGACATTCCTGGCGAGTTTGGGTGTATTATTGTAGTTACCTCCAGACAGATTTCAGCGAATAAAAAGTGCACTGCGACTACATATTTTCTGATAAATTTATGTAGTTATTGATATATTGTGTGTAACTTGATTAGAACTAGATCAAATCAAACTAATTTTGCGCAAAACTAACGTTTCTTATCATGTAAGTGGCGCATAGTTGTTGCGGTTATCTGATACCAAAATTATGATCGTGAAATGGGTACGTGATATGCAGACCAGGGCGGATGACTTACAGATACAATAGCCGCTAGAAATGAATGGCATCTTTTGAAAGAATGAACATCGAACAAAATTTATTTAGTCTTGAACATAACTTGATCAATTTTCAAACAAAGTTAGAACAGTTCTCGAACAAATTTAAATAATCGCGCCATATCTTCGAACGCTTCTGGAATGAAATAACAACACATTTCGAACAAAATTTTTTATTTATCGAACGAATTGCACTCATTTCTGGCATACGTCTCCAACAAAATTTTTTTATTTATGGAACTATCGTGGTCCGGACATCAATGGAACACCACTCGTTTCTGACGTGTATGATATTTTTGTCCGTGACTGTACTTTACCGTAAGTTGTCTCGAAAATTGTTTATAATACATAGAGTAGACTTCGATAAATTTCCTGCAAGTGTTTACATAGTAGTTGCTTAATATGTGGTTCTAAATCCGCCTTTGTATGGAATTTCATAGATAAATGAACGATTTTATAAAAATAATTATACTCAAATGCTATGATTTTGGTTCCTACAAAAGCTTCCCTTGGATGTCTCCATGTAGTTCGCAAAATGTATACTCATATAACTACATACATAGATACTGCGCGAGGACCGTCGGATTAGTGCCATTGTCCTGGAATAATACTAAAATGTTCAAACTATGATTAATACTGAGACTGAGAATAATGAATACCTAATGACCTCTTTTAACGGGCGGAAATGATTATTAGCTATACCTTAAAACATAGTATTAATTGCAAAGGTACATACAACAGTAACTACGGCCAGTCCATTCTGGCACAGAAATGTTTTCATACAAATATTTCACTCTCGAATTTAAATATCGGGATGACCTGAACAGTGTCTGCCTGCACAATGCAGACTTGAGCCAAAATAATCGATATTCCAAAACCATAAAAAATAACGAATTCTATAAACATGAATTTTAGTCTAAGGTAAGGTATAGCTTTTGGTCAGCCTTTTCGTAGTTTGGACGAATGAGAACATCCATGATACATACTGGGAAAATTAAAAACCGGATACCACCGATCGGTCGCATATGACAGCAGCGCGAGCAGTTGTGATACAAAATTGCCTATTTTGGCTCACTTATTCAAGTAGTAAAAATTATTGGCAAGATATTAAACCCGTTGATGCAATTTTTCAGGTCACCTGTACTGTAAAATTTTTTATAACATCAGCTTAGCGGTTGCAATATTATAGACAGCAATAGTAAATCTCGGCTTGATTTTGGTCTAATATGGGCCATTGTTTAACCCTAGCCGTAGAAAGGAGACCTTGAGGTAAATGGCCTTTAACAGTTTGTACCGACAGTTAAACAAAATTGATCTTAAACATAATATCTGCCCATCCGCGAATAAGTTATATAATAGAATTTGGTTGTAAAGCGCTTGGTAACAGGCCACTTCACCAAGGAAACGTTTGCTCGACTCTTCAAGCTTTTAATACGCATATTTTGCTTGTTGCCAAACGGTACTAGGGGAAGGAATATTTGGATTTTCAGTGACAGCCAGGCTGCATTAAGGCTCTAGATATTCGGTGGTGTCGTCAGCCACTGTTCTTGAATGCCATAAGAAATTAAATAGACTAGGTGCCGAAAATGTGCTCTGTTTGTCGTGGGTCAAGGGACACTCAGGCATTAGAGGTAATGAAATTGCAGACAGCCTTGCAAAGAAAGGTGCTTTATTGAATGTGTCTGGACCGGAACCTTGTGTTCTAGTTTCCTCTTCTATTGTGAAGACTTCGCTGGTGCGTTCTCTGTTTGGACATTAAGCTAGACGGTGGAGAGGGGGAATTAATTGCAGGCAGACAAGGATTTTCTTTCCTGAAGTCAATTATAGGAGATCTCGCTTCTTATGGAAGCTTAGCAAAGATAGACTGCGGATTGTTATACATGTTTTAACTGGGCATAATCTTTTAAATGCCCATCTTAAGGTTATGAAACTGAGAGAAAGTAGTCTCTGCGAATACTGTCGTCAGGAAGCTGAAACGTCTGAACACTTTGTTTTCAGATGTAAAAAATGGGGGTGAAGCTAGGGAAAGGTTCTTGGGTGCTCAACAACTAGCAGTTACTAATGGTAGGACTATGTGTTTGAGTAAATTAATAGGTTTTGCGTTGCAACTCATAGGTTTGATCTAGGTTTATAAGAATTAGAATACGTTGATGCAAAGGGTCCTACTATTGGAACTGTGCAAAACTATCACACCGTTACTCAAGTCTAATAAGATATTAAACCCCTTGATGCAATTTTTCAGGTCACCTGTACTGTAAAATTTTTTATCACTTCAGCTTAGCGGTTGCCATATTATAGACAGCAATAGTAAATCTCGGCTTGATTTTGGTCTAATATGGACCATTGTTTAACCCTAGCCGTAGAAAGGAAACTTTGAGATAAATGGCCTTTAACAGTTTGTGCCGACAGTTAAACAAAATTGATCTTAAACATAATATCTGCCCATCCGCGAATAAGTTATATAATAGATTTTGGTTGTAAAACGCTGGGTAACACGCCACTTCACCAAGGAAATGTTCGCTCGACTCTTCAAGCTTTTAATACGCATATTTTACTTGTTGCCAAAAAACCTTCGGTAGGAACACGTGCACATGTTTTACAATAATTCGACAGTAACTTGAGACAAACGCTTTGATAGCTTAAGAAATAATTTGTAATGTTTGTGAATACTGAACAAAATTATTTGTTATTTAAACAAGATATTAGCATTTCTCCAACAAATGTGTGTATTTTAACTTAGGTTACACGTACAGTGCTCTCCAGAAATGAAAGTCGCCTTTCGAACGAACCAACATCGAACAGAAATCGAAGAAAAATTATTGATTCTGGAACAAACTTCGAACATATCTTGAACCGAGTTAAAAATCGCTCCCAAATTTCGATCACGTCTATAACTAAATTCGAACAACATTTTCAGTTTATCGAACGAATAATACTCATTTCTTGCAACCTGTACACCTGTAATTTTTAATTATATTTTATCATTTTATTACGCGTTGCAGAGTTCCGGAAAAGGAAGAAACCGGCAGCTTAGTTGTGATAACTCAAGGCCTTTATTGTATCGATACGATTGGTGGTGATGTTAACGATCGGGCCGGTCTGTATCAGTGTCATTTTTCCGGTGGAAATCAGGTAAACTTACCCAAAACGATTGTGAAAATTTAGTATTTCATGCATTAAAATCTTTAGACATTAACTTCTTTAACATATTCATTGGATCAGCTAACAGTACGGCGGAGTTTCAGCTGGAACTAAGGGCAATGCATATCGCACGAAATCTCGTTTAGTCGTGGTCTACCGAAATTATTCATGAAATTGAAATTAATTGAAAACCGTAAAATTGAAATCTATCAGTTTTTACTCTAATTCTGGCCGTGACATACTCTGAAATAATTTATTTAACTCTCCTAACATCATTCCAATTACATTTTAAACATTTAGTGTTTTTGGATTGTAATTGTTTTCTTGGCTTGCAAGGTTTGATCTTACCACATTGTCAAATTTCACATGTGTTGAGAAATAAATTTTCTTCCATCTCTTTTATTCGCGAATAAGGAAAAATAACTTTAGTTTAAATTCGAAAAAGCACCGTCAAAGAACAGACTGTGGAACTTACTGGTCAGTCCTGCATTATGCGCAAAATAAACATTTGTGTGGGTTCTTTTAGGTCTTTTTCAGTTCGGAGGAGGGGATTTGGGCCTGTAAACTTCGCTCTTTATGCGGTACGGACAACTTGTGAAAGGAAGCAAAGGTTAAAAATGATGGGCAAATTTATTTCTATTTTAAGATAATTTTGGGAAAGCACATGACAAACTTGGTTGTGCGAGCACAAGAATAAGTGGTAAAAGCTAGAAGACGCCAAGTTTATCATTTAGCATTAACGGTATGCTATTAAATGAACATATAAACTGCGCAGTATATTTTCCAAAATAAACCGGGTCTACGTAGAATTCTTTTTGGATGTGCCAGCCCTCACTTCAGCGTGGGTAGAGTCAGAATGGTTGCGAGGGTCTCTACTAGTAACGAAAACCCAAAATAACACGATAATGCAGGATTTTTGCCGCACAAGCGCATCTTAGACATTTTTGGTTTTGTAGCTTCTTTTCTAGTATGTAAAAAATGAAAAATTTTATTTTCGAAGCACAGATCAAAACATTGTCTTTTAGTTTTAATAGTTGTGATTACTGCAGGAATGGATGCTTACATCAGTCAACGGTTTTCTGAAACATGCCACGGGTGTTTGCTTAGGTCTAAAAAGTCTTCGCGATCCAATTGTACTACTACAGCGTTGTGATACTAAAAGTACATACCAGGTAAGCACCGTTTGCTGTGTTTTCCAGAATGGTAACGCCTGAACTTGTGCTCTGTGATAATTTATCATACCTAAATTATCGACGTAGAAACGGAGCAACCGTTGTTCCTAATATATTATCGTATTTGGTTTAGTCACCTGTAACAGGAATTGACCACCCTAAAACTTCCGAGAACCCTGAAACCTCATAATCCTGACCTGTCATGAGTTAAAGAACGCCACCATCGTTTTCTGCGTTATACATCATAGATCCCTATAATAACTTATCTATAGGCCGAGAATACAGCGCATAACCAAGATAGTGATGACGACAGGTTAAATTCTTTCCGTAAATCTCGTTCGTCGACACTCTACGATAAACCATTTGACAACCCTTGAAATGTTATGATACACTTAAGTTGCATTCTGCAATGACTACACCAATGTTTTCAACGTACCAAAAACAGTAACTCAGATTTTTCTGTATTCCTTAGAAGCAATTAATATAAGGCAACTACTGAAGTGACAGCGTATGCTGGCAATAGGACTTGAACCCATTGGAAACCACTGAAACAGCAGGAAATATTTAACATTGACTGTTGTGATAACCAAGCTGTAAAAAAATTTTGTGTTCAGCGTACCGAAAAATCTATTGTATTATATAGACCATTCCTGATGCCTGGAAGCAATATACAGCCAAAGGAAGATAGGTCGTATTCTAAAAAATGATGTTCGTTACACCGTAAAACCCTTGAAACCCTGAAAAGATGTAAGTCAAGTTGGATTAGATTACAAAAGATATAATATAGTCACGTTGTACTCTAGATTACAAAACCATCGTATTCAGCATGATTTATAACATTAAAAAGGACTTGATTGGTGGTACACACGCAATAGCACGCTCATATTATGTGAAACATCGATATTCGTACATAGCAACGGTTCCACGAACCATATTCAAGGCCACAGCGGCCCAGCGAGTGGTACCACAAAGAGTTGTCTTCCGCATAGTCGTAGGTCTCTTTGATTGACTCCGGGTAGTGGTCTCGTTTTTATAATTTTCGTATTGATCCCTCAGCCGCGATATTATGACTTGAGAAACCGCGATACGTTTGCTGGCAAAAGCCTTAAAACCAGGTTTCGCCCATTTTGACTGGGAAGATGTGGTCGGTGCGTTCAACTAAAAAATACATCTTCATTACTTTTGTTATCGAACTCGACAAAATTGTCGAAATCCATGCACCGAAGTTGAGTTAATTTACACCGACAGACAAAAAAGCAAATTTTCACGATTTATCTTGTAGCGCTCTCAGTGGAAACTCCGTTCGCTTCGCCCTCTTTGTTTCAATTATTAAACATTGAAATTGAAGTTATATGACTATAAAATTATATTGACTAATATTCTTGATCTACATAAAATGAGAGAGACGGATTCAATTATTAAACATTGAAATTGAAGTTATATGACTATAAAATTATATTGACTAATATTCTTGATCTACATAAAATGAGAGAGACGGAATTATCAAGCATGTCCACAACGCGAAAAATTTAGACCAGGCGACAAACTATAAAAGGTGTCGGAAAAAGATGTCTTTTATCACACGAGGTCACCACTGTAAGTTAAAATTTGGTGTTACCTTATAATGATGTGATATTTGTCAACAATAATGAACGCATGTAATGAAGCTGGATGCAGCAGACGTTTCTGCATATGCGGTTGTTAGTCGATGTTACAAGTATTGTGTTGTTACATTTTCATCTTGATATAGATGTTGAAGGTCATATTATATACATATTATTTAGCTTACATGTGTGATTGCTACATGTGTGACATGCTTACATATATGTGTGTTTCTACGGATAGCGCCGAAATTGTAACATATTTTTGAAAAATAGAGAAAAATTGAAAATACACATATTTAAAAAAATCATTACGATGTCAGTATGTTTCGGGTAACACGGACAATTGTTATAGTAATTCGTTTTTCCTGTTATTAACATAAGCATTTAACATAATATGCTTAAAGCCAACCATCTATTACAATTATTATTTTCGCACATTTTCGAGTTTTTATTCACAGTTTTTGCACTGTTATTGTAATATACATTATAGCAAATTTGGCGTTTAAACAATATGGGGATTATGGGAATAATATTTAATTTTTTTTTTGCTAATATGTTTTAGTTGAAAATATAATTTGTGTTTTATGACGCCGAATATACATATTTTCTCTGTTTATTACCGTTAAAACATTATCACAGAATGTTTTTACACAGCTTTGACGATGCAAAATAAATTGGAAACAATATTAGAGAATTTTATATTATTATACATTAAGATATTTTTTGCTTAAGATAATATTAATCAGAAGGCTGTCGGTTTTAAATATTTTGCTATTTTTGTTCTACATTGTCCTGGCTTGCCTCTGATGTTACGTTACAAAACCATCGTGCTGTAGCAGTTGTCGTTCTTTGATTAAGCACTTTAATACAGAATGTTTCTGTACATTTGTGGGGTTAAAATTTACTATATACAATTACAAATAAATTACTGTGCAACCCATTTTTTAAACTTAACTGTGAAGCGGGAGGTGAAAAATATTAATAAAAATATAATGATAGTAATAATTAATTATTGCCACATCGTTAAACTGATAACAGGTTCTTGCCGGGTGTGGCATAATGCGTACAACTGCACTTTTGCGCACAATGGTGTCTATAAATTATATCTATAATCATATAAAAATATTGTTCTATTGAACCTTTCGAGCCGTGGACAATGCAAGAACCATAATAATTTGCAGCTTCTTAGAAAGAACCACGGCGCCGATGCAGGACAGATATTATGATATCTGTTGCAATGCGATATCGTAGGACTGTGCAAAAATAATGTACTGTTTGTTTGATCTTCGTTCGAACATGAAGTTTGGGGAAATTTTTAGGTTCGAAAACTGTCATAAAATTATATACGCTATTATTTCAGATTGAGGGTGAAACGGAGCGATTGTGGTTTCATGTATAAGCTGTTATTACGTGTAATCACATCTAGCATGCTTTCTGTTTAATGTATATACACGATGAAACATGTGGAACCGTAAACCCGTTGCAAACCCTAAAACATCATCGCGCTTAAACATTTCAAAACAATAAGACGTATGAAATAGTCGTGTTGGCTTATAGATAACCAATCCATTATATTCATCGTTCCTTGTACTTTAACCGAATTCTGAAGACAGACTGTATTCTGAAAATCGCGTTCACTGGCGTTACGCCCACAGAAAACCTTTGAAAAAGTTTATGAAATATTCGAGCTGTTTTCTAGATAACAAATTCATCTAACCCAGCCTTCAAAAATATCTCATATAGTTTTCGGTGCCCTGCATTCAATACATAAGCGAATATAAGTACAATAGACTAATTTTTGGGAATCGGGTTCGTCGACAATAAAGCATTTGAAAGCACATGAAAAGATATATTATAATCAACCTGGACTTTAGATAACAAAGCCATTGTATGCAGCGTTCTTTATAACCTAATCTCGCTGAAAAGCAAAACACTCAATGACATGCCGAAGTTGAAAAATCGATATTTTAGGCAGTGTCAACAAATCTTATTCTGGAACGGCACAGGAAGTGGTCCCACAAAAAGTGTCGGTCAGCAAATTTGTGGATCCGGCAGAAAGGGAGGGTTCTAACATGGTTGTATCTGTTTTTCGACGCCTTGCAAGATTTGACACGCAACTCTGAAACATTTGGTTTTTTTTGCCAAATTGACCAAGTTGGGCTCTGTGCTCTTCGTATTCAACTAAAGTTCTCTTCGTTACAAAAAGTTTATCAAAATCCATTCATCCTAGGATGAGTTATGACAACGGCAGATAAAAAGAAATTTTCACAATTTTCCTCCTGGCGTCCTTAGTGGAAACTCCGCTTGCTTCGCTAGCTCCGTTTCGATAAAGCCTTTTCCACTCGTAGTATACAGATCACATTGGGTCCAAATTTTTAGGCCCGACCCGACAATTTTGAGACCCAGCACGGCCAGATCTGCAGTGTCTCAAGATATATTGTATATGTTAAGCAAAAAATGTCCGGAATGAAAACTGTAAAAGATGTTAGCTATATGTATTCGCTTTCCAGTAAATTTTGCGCAGTACTTATGTTTATAGCATACGTATTAATGGAGCATTGTCATTGATCACAGTTGTCTACGCTTATGTTTGGATTGTACGAAATTTTGGACCCAGGTCGAACGTGGTATACGGCGACACTAATTGGGTCCATCGCTGTACCCAAAATTGGATCTGAATCTGGTCTTTGAAAAGATGCGAACCAACTGCGGTATATGGTGCGCATATTTTTGTTTTGCCCTTATTTTTTTGTGTATCCACCAGATTTAAGCAAACACAGAATTTCAGATACAGTAAGTTCCAAGGATTTTTTATAAACTTTTCCGCTCGGTAGCTCAGGTCCTAACATACTTTTGGCGAACTGGCGCCCCCCCCCCAAGCTCATGCTAGCCCTCTTACAATTTTATATAATGGTACACATGTACAATCCTCTTGACAATAAATGTAGATGACGAATAAGGGTGCAAGTGGCAGTGAAAATTTTGTTGCAACCATGTTGCTGCTAAAAGCTGTTTTATACTATTATTATAGGCCTAGTCAGGGACTACGGGGTCTTTTAGGTTTTCCCCCAACCGGAATTTCGTCAATTTTGAAGTTACAGATAAAATTTTGGTACCAATCGATTCAGCTCAATGAGATGGTTCAGAAAATACAAATTTTACCCACATCCCTGACAATTTTTTCAATTTTTTGAGGTCCCAATGGTCCCCTTGGATAAAATGGTACCAAAATTTTATCTGTACCTTCAAAATTGACGAAATTCAGGCGGGGGGGGGGATAACCGAAGGCTCGGACTACGTTTGGGAGGTGTCTAGTAGTTACTAATGGCCGTTATTCGTAGTGTTAGTTAAGAGTTTTTATTATCCAGAGTCATTATTGGGAGGAGCCTAGCCTCCCTTTTTTTCTACGTTCCTGATTTTAGCAGATAAAGGGTAATGCCAATGTCTTTCCTCAATGTTGAACACACTTTCATTCCATCCTGCGGTAGTCAACATCGTATATACATATATGTAGCTTACACGTTTATATCGTAACCTTGTTGTGCTGCTTGCGTTCTCTCCGGTTATTTAAAGACCCGAAAACAATCTTAATAATAATACTAAATTCGAAACGTGATTGGCGGCAGTTGGATATTCGGTGTCAGGAACTCGGAAATAATTTTAATTTATTTTTATTATTAATGATTGACAGCAGACACTGTGCAGCAATTTTCATTCTTCATCGATGTCTTTCTTATTTTTTTCTGAGCCCTGTACAAAGGATTGCGCTCGTCTTTATTAGTGTCTTCATCGACAGAAAAATTTTGTTGTGACTGATGAGAATTTTAGCAGAGTGGAACGCTTTAGGTTTAAGATCAAAAGGGAAATTGTACAATGTGATCGGAGTCTTAAAAATAATCGGAATGTGTTCGATATATATGCTATATTATGTATATATACGTAAATTATGTTCTGTGTTGTATGTATATATATATAAACTATGTATATAATTATTGTATTACGTGAGCAATGGTTACACGACCATTATAGCCACGACACAAATTTTTCCTTTACTAGTGACGGCAAATATGAGATAGTTTTCTGCTGCCGGTTTATAGCTTGCGCATTTATCATGAACGCGACTTTACAATCAGTAGAAATCAGTAGTGTTTTTGAGCCTAAACATATTTATATATTTAAATTAATTTATAATTTAATAATAATTCAAAGTCTATAATGTAATATGGTATAAGTCCATGAGTTACGGTACCTCCAGCAATGACTGTCAGTCGCTCGTGGCTCGATCGAAGGAAATTTTGTTTTAAACTGAAATTTTGTTATTTTAATTCTTTCGAAAACCGAGATACCCACTCGCGGGTTGCTCGATTCTCGCTAGTCCGAAAAGACATCCAGTTCGGGTGATAGGTTTCCCAATTTTGTCAGCCTAGGTGAAGTACATGGTTCCGGTGGAGGGGCCGGCTAATTTTTGGGAATGTATGTTATATTTTTCATAGCCGCAAAAACAGCTTAATGGTAACGAAATGTATTATATATGAAAAATACAAACGATAATTTCAAAAAAAATTTTGCGACGGGTAAGAGGCGTTGGGAGCTAATATGGCTAAGAGGATTTCCAACCCTCCTGGGGACATCTATGAGTATTGTCTATAGTTATTAGTGGCTAGAATTGATTTGTCTAATTCTCAAATAATTGTTACATTTATAAAAGCCAAGTAACTTTTGTTAAACATTAAATATTAACGTAAATGCTGAAGCACGGCTAATTCAATCTCGTTTTAGGATAGTTGAATAAGCGTAGCGTAGCTGGCGAAAATTATTTTTCATGACTATTAGGGCTTCGTCGATATTGAAAAAATACCGATAGCCGATACCGATATTAGAATTCCGATATTGTTATTCGCTATTTGCATTGAACAACATACATGTATACGCGATAGTAGTGGTGTGAAGTTATACCCGAAACCGACCGGGCTAACTTAACCGAACCGAATATTTCGGGGTGGACCGGATAGGATTGCCGATTTCCAAAAAAGGCGTTTGAGGACACAAAGTTAAGATAAATGAAATACAAACAAACAAACAAACATGTTTATTGTATGTGTAACTAAATTATTGCGTATCGTTACGATAATACACATTGGTCAGTATTGAAGGTTTGGTTATGCATTCTTATTTGCGAAGATTGTTTAGCAACAACTCCGAACTTGTATGTGGTCGGTAAACCGAAGACGAAGCAAACATAAGCTATTCAGGCTCGACTTTAGTTTGAGGCAAAAAGTTTCCTCAACGCTATACAAAACGCACAGTGTTTATGAAAGGGTTCATCAAGTTTAGTCCACCGGTTAAGATAATCCTCATTTCATAAAAGGGCTAAGAGATTAATGGGGACATCGTCATGATTATACTTTTCGAATAAAAATTGTATAAAGAAAATCGACTGCAGACTGGTATAAAGAAATTATGAGTTTTGCTTCTAGCACCCCAATGGAATCTTCGCACATTTCGCTTCGTTTGAATTATACACAGGTCTAACCCATAATCAGCGCATATTTTTGTTGTTATCGTCCGTGATATATATATATAACAAGATAGCCTAATTGGTTGAAATTTCGCACTGACGAGCATCGTATATTGTCACCCCCAGGAGTAACATAGATCCCATACACTAGGTAATAAGCGATCAAGAACAAGGTATTTGGTAGCAAACTGTCGTGGCGTTGCTGATACCAGCTGCATCACTTGAAGCTTTGACGGTATTTGGTTTTAATTTTTTAAGCACATAGCATTCATAATTATCCTAACACCACCTATGCTAAGGCATAAAGTGTCCAAAATTCCCACTTTGTTCTTAAATCATTGTAAATTTCATTATTACTTAAGACTTGGCAAGTTATGATATTAATTGCTTATGGCTCGTATACTCCTCACGGTTAACTGCAATTTCCAGATTTTCATATAGAATGAAAGTACGAAAACACTTCTGTGTCTAAATTCAGTGTACTTGTTTCTGATGTTGTGTCTTCGTAATTATAATTAGCCAACACGTTTAAAGTTCAATAGTAAATGGTTTGCTTATATTAAGCACTAATTGGACATTGGATTCAGTTGAACAGATTTTTGTTTATGAGTTGGATAAATTGGTTAGCTGATAAAGCGAGGTTCCTCAACTCAACGGTCTCAGTGGAACATCGACTTAGCTTTATGTTTAAATTTCGACGATCCAATGTAGCTACATTAAAAAATACAGCCTTTAAACATTAAACAATACTGAAGCTGTTCCATACGTTGTTCCAGTCCAGCCAAAGTTCAGCGGCATTTTGAAAAATCTTTAACATTAACTTGACCTTAACAAACTAATATTCGAGGCTACCAAATCCTGGAGTGCTTTTATTTGAAGGGGATTTGTATCTGAACTATACGGAATGTCCGTTTCTGGAGGAGCTTTGTAAATTGAGATAGAGTTGGAGATATACTGTAGTTGATTGTGGTGTAGGTTAAGTGTTTGTTGGTTTTTAGTTTGTTTTGCCGCTTTTCTAATTGTTTTTAAGCGCGGAAATTCTTGGTTCTCTCTAGTTGTTGCTCCTCGGTCTCTTACTAACCATAAATCGAGGCTCACCTACACTCACCACTCTTATATGGTCATTTGCGGCAAAGTGGTGTTGAGTTACTGATCCATAACGGTGGCGCCAGCAGGATTGCTCGAGCCAGTTGCCTCAACTGCAAAATCTTTCAGCCCTGATACGGGGCGTACAGAATTGGTTGTTGTTATTGCATTGTATCAAGTATTTGCTGTTACATATCCATTGCTTCCGTAACCTCACCAGAAACTTGAGTAGTGGAACTGCTTGGAACTGTCATCCTTGGCGTTATGAAGATTTAACTTACGTATACATTTTCCAGCTATGATACAAAAATTTTAGTAGGCGGCTTTATGGTTGGACTAAGTTTATTCAAGAAACAATAGTACTGTGGGCATATTACAGGGTATGATGACCATCACAGTCCTTAGGCTCATCATATCGCACAAATCTCCAACCCGTCCTCCACAGATTTTAAGTTAGAAGGATGGGGGTTTGTGAGGTGGCTATCGGTGTCGGGCTCAAGCCATATATACTCATGGCTGTCATTGTGGAACTTCACGCATCTTCGTGATTTTCTAGGTAATTGCAATTTTTTCTAGCGTATACGATAACAAAATCGGTATTTTTGATGCTTCAACAATGCCTTACGGATCCCGACGTTGCGAATATCGGCCGATCCCGATAATTTAATCGGCCAAACCCTAGTAATTACTGAATGAGCATGATTAGATGTTATATGTACTATGTACATACATATATGTTGGCATCTGCAGTTTTGGAATTAATTGTTTACGGCACATTTTGCAAAAATCGGTACATGTATATCTACTGTTTGTATATGTATCAATCCTCCTCTAGTTTCGTGTGTATGAAAGCAAATTGGCAGGCCCGATACTGGGCATGGACTCATTGCTTCCGTAACCTCACCAGAAACTTGAGTAGTGGAACTACTTGGAACTGTCATCCTTGGCGTTATGAAGATTTAACTTATGTATACATTTTCCAGCTATGATACAAAAATTTTAGTAGGCGGCTTTATGGTTGGACTAAGTTTATTCAAGAAACAATAGTACTGTGGGCATATTACAGGGTATGATGACCATCATAGTCCTTAGGCTCATCATATCGCACAAATCTCCAACCCGTCCTCCACAGATTTTAAGTTAGAAGGATGGGGGTTTGTGAGGTGGCTATCGGTGTCGGGCTCAAGCCATATATACTCATGGCTGTCATTGTGGAACTTCACGCATCTTCGTGATTTTCTTGGTAATTTCAATTTTTTCTAGCGTATACGATAACAAAATCGGTATTTTTGATGCTTCAACAATGCCTTACGGATCCCGACGTTGCGAATATCGGCCGATCCCGATACTTTAATCGGCCAAACCCTAGTAATTACTGAATGAGCATGATTAGATGTTATATGTACTATGTACATACATATATGTTGGCATCTGCAGTTTTGGAATTAATTGTTTACGGCACATTTTGCAAAAATCGGTACATGTATATGTACTGTTTGTATATGTATCAATCCTCCTCTAGTTTCGTGTGTGTATGAAAGCAAATTGGCAGGCCCGATACTGGGCATGGACTCATTGTACGGTCGGCGTGCGTTGGTCGTTAGATATATATACTTTCTCATATATCAATTGTGTAGTTCAACAGTAAATATTTTAGAGAAAGTGTTCTTTATTTTTTCGGAATCGAGTTTAACTGTTCACATAAATTTTAGAGCCATTTTCATACTGTATTGTCAAATTTTAACTTTTTCACTGAAAACTTTCCTTGTCAATTTTATGACTGCGGCAATGGGATGCTTATAAATATTTTCGTTGGGCTTTGATGGACAAAATTAGTTTATGGGCAATATTACAATGCAATATGCGATTGCCGTTATTTAAGCGATGCTATTTTCATTTCAGAAATGGCGCTTCGATCGTAAGACGGGCCAAATTATTAATCGGTCATCAAATATGTGCCTCGTTCCGTCGATATCAAGTGCCGCCGCATCAGCAAGCTGGTCATCGCGGTCTGCTGGGCCTAAAGTAGCAGACCATGTGGCGTCGCAGCAACACGACCAGAACCAGGATCAAAACAGCGGCAAGTTTGAAACGTCATCGGTGGCCGGTCTAGCCGGGAGTCGATGCGAACCGAGTCCGCCAGACGATCAAATTTGGGAGTTACGTCAGGTTGACGCAACTGCGGCCGAACTAAAACGGTAGTTCTAACTTGACTCAGTGTATGCCTGTGGAATTAAAATTACACATTGAGTGCTAGTGACCTGGATCAGGCCACCCACCTAAGTTGGTTGTTGGAACTGCAAAATACAGTACTGTTGTCGCACAAGGTCGTGCGTTATGTGCAAAGATGTTGGAAAAAGGACTTCTACCAGTGGTATCTCATTGAAGCCGTATGTAGTGGCTTGCCCTTTACATTACATATACAAACTTTTAAAAATATTGTTTGATTTACTTGCGTGCTATGCTACACAGATATCATTTTTGTTATAAAAATGGGTTTTTATGGGCTGGTTTGTTAACCCTAGGTAATATGAAACATTAACTTAACAAAAACTGGTTCTAACTAATCCCTTCCCGAATCTGGTTAAAACTAGTTCGTTCCCGAATCAAGACGGAATCAATAACCGAGTTGTATCAGTATAACGAGAACGACACTTACAGATTACGATGCATACTACCCTAAGTTAAGATAAAATAAAAAATACATATGCAATTGGATTTTTCAACTAAAATTTAGATAACTATTAACTAAGCAATTCTAACATTTTCGTGCTAAAAACTATTATTCCACATTTAGTTGAATCGTCTATAACCAGGGAACGTATGTGTGCGTGTAAATTTTTTAACGTTTAATATATTTGAGGAGATGTCCATGGAGTGAACCGATTGAGCTCAAATTTCCACACAGTCTGCGACATTACGTAAAACATGTACGATTTCGATACCATTTTCTAATGCTTACCACGACCAAATAAGAGGTTGAAAATAATATTCGAGAACTTAATTCTGTTAGTGTGAGTTTTGTAGTTTTAGTCAATGATCTGATCTGAGATGGACTAATTTGGCTCATATTTTCAGAACACTCTTGTGTTCTTACTCGCATTGTAACCTCATAATTTAACGAACTTCTACACTATAATGGAATAAGGAAGTTAAAACGAAACCCATTATTAATTTATGATTTTCATGTCGTTTTAGTTTTATAATAGTTTGTCTCATTTATTAAATTTTCACTGATGTCTATATGCTGGGACGTCACACGGCTTCAATTGCAACATGAGGATAAAGTGATGTTATTCGTTAAGAACAAAAGTAATTTGACGCGTTCAGCGACAATTTCAATTACACGCATTTCCATACGCATTGTTGAAAGTCTACACCCGGCTTTTTGCGCATAACTTCGCGCTTATGCGGCGTTCACGTTATAATGTCCCCTACGTTTGGAACCTATGTACACTACACAGTGTCAGTCACACAGTCGAAAACAGGGTGTCTTAGACATCCCCATGTTTTTATAATTTTTTTTTCAAAGTAGCTATCTAGGGGTATTACCACTTCTCGACAGTGTCCAGCACACCGTGTCTTCTTGCAGTTTTATTGACAGTGTTTTGCATTATTTCATCAACGTTCATATGGCCTGGATGCAAATATCGAAAGTTTAGAAAAAACTACAGAGCGCAGTTGATTAATAAACCGCGTAAGCTAAAGAAGATGTTCGTTATAGTTAATTCGCGCCAAATTGGTACCTAAGGATGTGTACGGCCCTGTAAAGAAAAAATGTAGTTGTCAGGGTGTGTCGTCCACCCTCGGCAATTGATATACAGTATGGATGTCACCATGACTGTCTATACGGTAGAGTCGCGACAACATGGGGATAAAAGTTCCAAACAGCGGGGACATTATAACGTGAATGCAGCATTACGTGCACTAACATTTGTTACTACAATTACTCGTCCGATAGTAAAAAGCATGCGCATATTATTGCGCTTAACTGCCACTCACACAAAATTGTCCATTCATAAAAAATGTGTCCCTGCTCGCGCGCTTTATTCTGTGAAACGGACTTAACCTAACAGTAATTGCGGAGCATCTAGTAATTCAAAGGAGTGTATGTGTGTTAGACTATAATTTTAGCGATTGATTTTGTCACTAGATATGTTGATTTCGAGCGACTGATTTATCGATTATGTGCGTTACTGAATGATTTTTAGATTAAAATGCTTTATATGCTAATGAGTTTATATAATGGTGATTATAGTTGTGTATATTTTGCAAACTATTCTATTTGTATGTTTTATTCATTGGTGTTTGATTTTGGTTTATATTCTATTGTTATTTGGTTTTTGAGTGTCACCGACATGATTTAGTACTTGGCATGGTCATTTAAATTGTTATCGAGCAGTGCTAGCCACCAATATGCGTTAGCTTTTCGGTAGAGCTACTACATTGTGCTGCTTTCGATGTTCAAGAAGAACCGTTGTATTTCTGCGGAAACTAAACTGCACGGTGTACCCACGTAGATGGTTAAAATTAATCATTGTTTTCGCTTGGGCTGTCAAATCCGATCGGCTTCGAATTTTTGTGATTTAGGTAGGCTTGCTCATACAGACATCGTTTCGATCGGCCACCCTTGAATAAGTTTGGACAAAATATATTTCGTGCCAAAAATGTCGGGATTATGGTGCGATACTCAACATTGTTACAACTTGTATATATTTCATTTGTAAAATGGACGACATTTGTTATACTGGTCGTATTTCGTTTTTATGGATTTTGTTGGTGAAACTTGTAAAACAAACTACAGCCCAGCAACTCACCATAAACCCGATATAGCATATTTTTGACGCCAAATTAATTTTGACGAAATTCTTTCGACTATTGCCTGAAGAAGCCGATTTAAATTGCGAAAACTGAAAGCCACAGAGTACGGATATGTTCTCTATTCTTCTATTTGTCCTGTATTTCCAAAAGTGTCCTCTATTTTAAAATCTGTCCTCTATTTCCTCTTTTTTAGTCTGACAAAGAAAATGTTGTCTTTGAACCCAAAAATCAGCAGAACAAAACTAGACAAAATTAAGAAATTACTCATCCTGTGACATTATATGTTGGGATCAGAGCCCGGGACCGATCCAAAAATTAGTATTTTCTCATTGGCCGGCTCGGCACAAACGAAAAGTAATATGGAGTGTTTAGGCAGCTCGTGACTTCAAGATGCACCGGTATATAGTATAAACTTAGGAATCGCCCCACTTCTCAAATCAGTGGTGCTAGATGAAGTGCGTGAGTCCAAACTACAGTGTTCCATTATTTTTGACGAAACGACAACGTCCCAGGTCAAAAGCAAATGGATGTGCATGCTACCTGGTGGTTCAAGGTTTCCAACCGAGTTGAATCTCAATTTGTACATGCAAGGTTTTTGTTCAGTGCCACTAGTGAGATCTTAGCAAACTCTTTGTTGGATTTCGTATCCAAAAACAAACTGAACCTGCCTCATGTTCTGAAGCTGGCTGAGAGAAGGACATATCTAACTTCAAAGGCTTTGTTCGGAAAAGATGTGAACTGAAGCTGTCACGGCTGCAAATGTTAAGATGTCAACAGCTAGTGCCAGATTGGCGGAATTGCGTGCTGAATTGTCGAATCTACGATGAAGAACTGAAGCTAGTTGAGAAACCACCCAAAAATAGGTTCTGTTATTTGAAATATACAATGTCTTCACAACGATCCCAAAAATTTATTTCGGAAGTGGCTTGTCACATAATGCGAAAATATCGCAAATTTATAGAAAAATAATTCGTACCAAAAGCTTCGGAGAGGTGGCCGCTTCTTCATCCCTTCTGGGACCGCTCATGTATAGCTCTTCTATATTTCTTTTGTGCAGACCCAGTCCATGCACTGAAGCCGATCGGATTTGACCGAAATCGAAACGGCTCTTAATTTTAACCATCTTCGCTAGCACATCTTACAGTAGTTTCCGCATTATACTGTGAATTCAAGCAACATTGCTATTCTTTTTTCATCCTAAGTAAGCGGAAGACTAGGCTAAATATTCAGTAGTCGGAACTGTAAGTTTAAACAACAGAACTCTAGTTGAATAGCTAGTTGATTTGTTAATTTCCTCGATAACATGGAAGAAAACGCCTTTCGCGATAACCGCTATATATTTTCATATAGTTGGAACGGCATGGGTTGTACCCTATACAGTATATATTTTCACTGTTTAGCGGTGCTATTTAAAGAGTACTACATATTTATGATTAAATTGTGTTCAATCGATTGTGTTCAGATACATATTATGTTTATAAAACTTAAAAATATGCGCGCTCCTACTTAAATTTTAATATTACTATTTTTCTAACCATCAATTTATTATTTGTGTCACTATTTGTTTACTACTCTCGCTAAGTTGTTTTTCAGTATTTATACTAACTTCTTCTGGTGTATTATTTTACAAGTCGCTTTTGCGGGTTTCGTAAAAGCGCACCATTTTCTCCAACACTGGGAACTCTGAACTGTACTTTTTGCTGCCAGAAATATTTATAAATTCAAAATGAAAATCATGAGCTTAATCAAAAGCATAGTTTCAAGAGAACAGTGGTATGCATGATCTGAAGAAATAGAATATCGGTAGAAAATAAAAATAGTTGTATTTGCTCTTAAAATTTCAGGTCTTTTCCAAAATTTTCGAAAAAAATTTTCTCGAGAAATGCGCCATTTTTTATATCGTTCGTACTGTCTTGTGGAGCTGAGTCGAATCATTTCATTGGTTCACGACTTATGCTTAGCCTTAGCGATATGCTTAGGATATCACAGAAATAGAAATAACTCTTTAACCTGTGAACCGATTGACCTGTATTTACCATTCTAACCAGGTGGTTAGAATGATATATAAAAGTATGCAGTTATCGAGAAAATTTTTGTGGAAAATTTTGGGGACCGAAAAAAATTGTTATAAAAATGGTTGAAATGGATATTTTCTGAACTAACTTGGTCGAGCTGAGTCGAATGGAACTGGAATTATTGCTGTTTCTCAGAAATTGACAAAATCCAGTCTGAGGGGGCGAAAAGACCCAAATTTTATTTCAAAATTGTACAATTAGCTTAAAATATTTAGCTCCTATTTATAAATATGATTTCTCACCAAGTGCTTCTATAGATTTCAACTAAAAACAGCTGTAAGAAACAAATGAACAAATATTCTGTAGTCCACGTAAGAACAAATTTGTAAATATACGTATTTCGTAGAAGCTGTTTTCGCGCTACCTAAACATCGTCTACAACTAAAATACTAGATTCGGTAGGAACACTTGTACAATTGTGCCATATTTAAAGTCTTACAAATTATCGCGGAAATATGCATGCTATTTTGGTAGTTATGGAATATCTTCTTCCACATTAATTTTGATGTAACTTTTCAACAATAAAGTTTCAATTTTCAATCTGGAAATTTCTAACTTATACACGTTGTAGACTTTCTTTTTGAGTCAATATTAAGGAATTAGCTTCAAATTCCTGGTTCTGTCAAGAAACTTGTATAGTAATTTGAGACACATTTTGTTATGCCGCATTATAGATGATACATCTTGTTAGCAGTTTTTTCCTTTTACGTTTTTGCCAACTAATCTTTGAACAAATAAATTGTTGTTACTACTAAGTAAATAAAGCGTTGCAACGCAAAATATTTTTTGTCGGTTTCCGTGTAAATTGTACTACGTAAAACAGTTGTTACAAACCGATATTACAATAAACCAATAACATGTCGGTACTTAATCGTCAACGAGAAGAATTGACCTCGCAATAAATTTTATATTTAAATTATATATTCACGAAGGGTTTGCGAAACCGTATCTCGCTGTTCAGTTATTATTCGCAAACAATTTGCATTTATTTCTGTCCGCAAGTGTATATTTAATTTGCTGTAGATTTATCAGCACAAATTGTCTAATATTACAAACCTTAATATGGTACGCAGAACGTGTAACAATGGTGTAATTACTGACGATGAAGATGATGACCATAATTGTGCAGCCGTGAAGCGATGATGAAGCAACAATACTCGTCCATATTGTTGTCACGATCCACTTGCGGCACTGCCCTTTATTGTTGGGGTCATTTTATTGTCTTTATCATTATGATGTGAGCTTTCAGTATTCGGTAAATAAACTTTTTAATTATTATATATAGCGTATTATTAAATCCAACTGTTAGTGTTGTTATGGGACCTGGGATCAGTGTAGGCCAATATTAGGTACCTCTCTTAGTGTTGCTTTCGGACCTGGGATCAGTGTAGGCCTATATTAGGTACCTATATAGTCGTGCCGGATCGAGACGACATAGCGATCGGGTTGGGTAGGCCTATTTTTAGCAAAAAGAAAATTATATACATAAATTTGTCGGTTATGCCAAAAATGTTTTTTAATATAGGCACATGTATAGATTTTTGTAAAGCATTTGTGGAATGTGAGACTATCGAACGAATGGCAGATATAAGTATTCATTTTTTGATTTGGCTAAGACGCGAAAATTATTAAGCTAGTTAAACAGATTAACGCTATCACAAACTAATAAGTGGTAACCCATGAAATCACAATGATCACACTCGAACGTGGTAAAAATAATTCTTCTGTAGTGTCTCTGTATTTATATATCCATAGGGACGAATATTTAAGTTTATTTTTCATATTGTGCACTGTCTTGTAAGCCTTTCCTATTAAATGTAACGTGCAGTAGTACCGGAACATGTTGACAATTACGTTGTTTGGGATTATGCCAATTTCCCTATGGTATAATGTCAAGTTTTCCCCTCGAGTTATCGTATAAGGTTTTGTCTTCCTAAGGCTAGGCCTAAGCTAAGTCTGGGCTCACAATTAAATTTAAAATTTTATCCTATGCTACTCATGTCAAGTGCCTCATCTGTAATGCGGGCTTGACATGATCTGATCCGATGTACCTAGTGTCAGGAAATTATGTTGACATAGCACTCGCTTACGACCTGCGCATAAGCAGTTGAAGCTGTTGTAGGAACAGAAGAAATTGAAAATGCAAATTAAGAATCAATGCTGCTGTTGCTGCTCAAGCTGGTTTCCGTGTAGAATTGGTTGACATATCGATCGCTTACAACCCGCGCATACGCAGTTAAAGCTGTTGTAGGAATAGAAGAAATTGAAAATGCAAATTAAGAATGAATGCTGCTGTTGCTGCTCAGGCTGGCTTCCGTGTAGAATTGGTTGACATAGCGATCGCTTACAACCCGCGCATACGCAGTTAAAGCTGTTGTAGGAACAGAAGAAATTGAAAATGCAAATTATGAATCAATGCTGCTGTTGATGCTCAAGTATGGCTTCCGTGTAGAATTGGTTGGTTAAACAGTTTGTCGTTTGGGCCGACGATAGGTATGTGACGACAAAAGAATGTGAAAAGCAGGCGGCTGCAAATGGCGGGATTGACAATTCGTAGACACGACTGCATTTGTGTATCTGTATCGAAATGATCTATCACGGCCTGACTGCACATGAGGTAGTACCTGTATTTGAGAAAGATATGGGGCGGAAATTTTTTAAACGAAATCTTTGCCGAAATTTAGAAATACGCCGTGATTAAATGTAATTGTGTAACGGTAAATGTTTGAATTCCCAATTCTGAGTTCTATGTAGTTGGTAATGCCGAAAACCGAAACAAGGAGTATGGGTTTGTGATACGGATGTGTTAATAGTAGCTCACGTAGTGAGACAAAGGACATCACTTACTATGTCGATTGGTAGCAGATGATTTTTGACAAAAATAGAGCAGCAGAATACTACAATTCAGTTTCGTGCTTTTACGATAATTCTGAGCCAAACATTTGCAGAAACACTCAAATTATTAGAATTTTACTATGGATTGGCTAAATTTATTATTTTTCTTCATATTATGTCCTATTTTGTGTAGTATATAGCGTGGATTTGGAAATTGTTATAGTTATTGATTTGTTTCATTGAAATAGCGGTATTTTTGTCTACGCACAATGTGTTTTTCACAATGCCGACCGATAAACTACTGCTTATTTATCCTTGCCATAGATTATACACACATTTTGTATATATATTTTTGTTATTGCTATTTGATTTTTTATGTATACTGTTGGTTATAAGATTTCAAATTGTTTTAGACTGGTTTGAGAAATAACCTTATTCCACTGAGGTTGTTGCGAATCCGGACTATCATAAACGACGTTATTCAGGACACAAAGTTAGCCACGCTGTTGAATAAAGTATAACCATATTGTGTTAATCAGTGACATAGAAACCCATAAACGTATTATTAAATAACCCATAATGTATGAGTCAAAATCGATATTTGCTATCTCTTACGTACTTGCCTAGAACTGTAGCTATCTGAGTGGCTGACAATGGTGATGCAATTGTAATGTGATGAGTAGGTTGGCACAAACCCGTGAAACATCGATGTCGGTGATTAATATTTCGACCAGACAATGTAAACTAACCCACGTTACGTACTACAATGGGGATGTAGTGTTATCTCAACGTAGATTTTTGTGACTTACTTTTAGCAGCATCTTATCAGCATTGTCAACTATTTCGAATTGACACATTCTAATCAGATACCGTAGAAATAAAATATTCTTTACCTTGTGAAACGTAACAGAGTTGTGCCTGGGTACGGGTACTCCCGGGCGGGGCCAACAACACAGTCAAATCTTGACCCCGTGTAGCCCATTAGTACTGGGTACCCATTAAACTTCACGAACCTATATATTTCGCAGCAAGCGCTGTTGTAGAAATGACTGGCTCCGTATAATTAACGCCATTAAAAAGACATAGTGATGCCGTTTAGTGAGCAATAGCCTGAAAATATTGTTTATTTTTCGCAACCGCTAGCTGCAGTATATACAAAGTGATTTTGCGTAGTGGTCACTTCGTAGGTGCCTTTATTTGGCAATGGGTATTGTCATCGAAATGTCTTGGTACTTCACTAAGCGCTCTTTAAAAGGATGAATGTTTGATTTCCTATGTAAAATACATGTTAGTGAGTATACCGTTCAGAAAAACTAAATGATTTCTGGAATCCCTGTTATGGCAATGTCGATGTGTCTAGGACATAACCAATTTAACAATATAATTAAGTGGGATACATTTTGTTTCAATGCGGGTACCTGAGAGCTCAAAGAATTTTGACCCGATACGTCTGGTCGGGACTAATCATTAGCTATGGTTTTGTTTTAGGAACTTCAAATTTTCCTCATTACTTTAGGGCCATCAACATTTGAATTTATTTAAACGAGCTGTGTTGTTAAGCTGAAATCGTGGAGTGAAATGTCAGTAGATCTACATATTTCCCCCCCAAATTGAGAGCAGCTTGCTGCGCCAGTGCTTGAGATTTAAAGATGGTTGCAATTAGCGTGTATTATACAGTGAATTTTAATAAATTTGTGCGGCTGTGTAGCACCAAACGGGCAATTTTTCAGTTATCCAACAAATAAAAAATCGTTTTGAAGCTATGTCACAAAGGTTTGCGCGTGCAAAAACATTAATCATACGATAATCAAACCAAAAGCTTGTATGCCGCTACTGGAACCCTATCCACGGGATAGCACGAACGACCTTTTTACTTACTTTATACCTTACATTATAGCCGAAGTTTGTCGGCATTTTATGCAGTTAAGTATATTGTGAAAGTGATAAGACGCTCTTTCTCTCTTAGAAATCGATCAAGTAGGCACATTTTTAGACGGAACATGGCTTTTTACACAACCACACTATAGGAAACCATACAGCTTTGAAACAGCGCCCAATAAACGAAGCTACCGGATCAGTTGTATGACAGCGTCCGTTGTCACAATAAGAGGAACCAGATTAAATGCAGACTTAGGGACCATGTCAATTTCAAAGCGACCATCAAAGAAAACGTACCTCCAGGTTTTCTAGATATTTCTCAGTCAGCGGAACCACTATTTCTTAGTCAAACATGAAACTACTTAGAATTTCGAGTATGGCGCCACTAATGATCGTGGAGAAATGTGCGTACTAGTGGTACCCACTGCTAGCTGGGTTATTGCCCGCGTGTTCAAGATTTGATACCGTACCCGCGGCCCACGGGAACATTTAACCGCGCTCTGCTCTGCTGCGACAAAGCGATTTCCACAAATATTTGGGGCAAATTTCACGACTTGGTGTTCCCTTCTACATGGAATACCATGTTTTCAATGATTTTTAAACTAACTTAATATTAGTCCTCGAGTTCGATCGATGATGTAAACGTCATGTAAGTAATATTATAGTTGGTTCTATATTTTATAATTTTTAAATACATTGTGTGTGCTTAATTTACCTGTGCTCTTTATGTTTTTTTATTTTAATTACATTTATATTTTATATTGCATAAGTAGTTATTTATTTCCTATTTTTGCAAATTGTGTGATTACACGATAGTCGTAAGGAGAGATTAAGGGTCGAGTTTACAGCTTAGCATACTTTAAAAATATCTAACATGTCATGCGTGCTCTTAAATACACATATTCTCTTATCAGTTTTTCAAAATTCTTCGCCGGGTATTAACGCTTAACTAATTAATATATAATGGCACTGACGGGAACTATGGGTTTGATACTTTGATTCTTGTATACCAACTGCTGAATATTCTGAGTATTAAATGTACTGAGGACTTGGTCTCCCTACGTCAACAGGTTTACGGCTTAGTTGTTGTGACGTTGTTTTTTATTATTGTAAAAGCTCTAGCAAAACAACTGTTTAGCATGTTATTGTGTTGGTATAGTTTCGCTAATATATAAAAAGAATATAATTTTCGCTATTAAGACATCTCAAATTTTGCCTAAATAAACATGCGTGTTTCATAGTTTTCTGTTTTGGAAAAGCCTTATTCAGAAGTGAAAATATCTTAATGTTTGTTATTACTCAAACACAATTCTGCATGCTAAGCAGTATTTTCAATCAATAAGCTGTAGTGTACGAAACGGCCTTATTCAGAGTTGAAAATATCGTAGTGTTTCTTATGATTCAAACACAATTCTGCCTGCTAAGCAGTATTTTCAATCAATAAGCTGTAGCGTACGATACATTTTCAACCATGTTGTTTTAGTGCGATGTTCCGCGTTTTGGTTATTAGTTTCATATCGAGGGTGAATAGGGTCGTGTAACGTCGGACATGTTCAAGTGACTGCTATTTTTCAGTGCAAATTTCAATAATGTCTGGAACAATTGTTTGAATGGTAATGTAAAAACAATATTATGGTCTTTTCGGTTATCCCTCCTGCCCGAATTTGGTCAATTTTTGAGATACAGAGCTGGTATCAATCGATTTAGCTCGATGAGGCAGTTCAGAAAATACTCATTTTACCCACATTCCTGAAAAGATTTTTTAGATTTTGAGGACCCAAATTTTTTTTTCAGGAATATGGTCATGTTGGGCACCATTCGAGTCGGCGTGATGAGAAATCTACGGATGTGCAGTTCATTAATCTCTACGCCACCGTTAGAAAGTTGTGAGGGCCCAAGTAACCACGAGGGGCCGTACGTTATAACGTTAGAAACAAGAACACATAGAGCGGGGGTTCTGGAGCGGCAGCCCCCCGACTTAGACTTAGTGTATGTCTCATCTAAAGACCTTAGCTTAGGCGTAGTATATCGAGAACGGCATGATCTGCATTTCATTTTCGTCGTTCAGGGTTACTTGAGCCTTCATAACTTTCTAACGGTGGTGTAGATTTCAATGAAATGCACATCCGTAGATTTCTCTTAGCGTCGAATGGTGCCCAACATCACCATATTCTGAAGAAACAATTTTTGGGTTTCCCAGCGGAACCTCAAACACCGAAACAAAAAATTTTCTGGAATGTTAGTAAAATGGGTTCTTTTCGGTTATCCCCCTCGAGCCGGAATTTCGTCAATTTTGAAGGTACAGATAAAATTTTGGTACCAATCGATTCAGCTCGTTGAGCTGGTTCAGAAAATACCCATTTTACCTACATCCCTGGCAAATTTTTTTTTCGATTTTTTGAGGTCCCAGTGGTCCTCCCTTGGGAACCCAAAAATTTTTTCTTCGGAATATGGTCATATTGGGTATCATTCGACTCGGCTTGATGAGACAAGTCGATTAGTGTGTAATTTTTTGAAATCTACCCCACCGTTTGAAAGTTATAGGGCCCAAGTAATCTTTAGGGGCCCTACGTTATAACTTTTGAAAAAGAACAGCTTAGAGCGGGGGGTTCGGGGGACGGCAGCCCCCGACTTAGTCTTGGGCTTAGTGTATGTCTCATATAAGGGCCTTAGCTTAGGCTTAGTATACCCAGAACAGCATGGCCTGCAATTTATTTCTGCGCCTCAGGGTTACTTGAGCCATCATAACTTTCTAACGGTGGCGTAGATTTCAAAAAATTACACACTAATCGACTTGTCTCATCAAGCCGAGTCGAATGATACCCAATATGACCATATTCCGCAGAAAAAATTTTTTGGGTTCCCAAGGGGTTCCCAATTTCTGAACCATCTCATCGAGCTGAATCGATTGATGCCAAAATCAGCTCTGTATCTTCAAAATTAACCAAATTCGAATTGGGGATAACCCCAATATTGCCTTTAGGTTTGTCCCGATACCAAAGATTAATTGGTCCAAAGTAGTGTTCGTCACTTTTAGTTCCTGAACTCAAAGATGGTGACATTCAAATCTTCCAAGTTGTAGGCAATGGTACCGTTATGTAAGAATGGTGAACAGATTGCGGCAAATACTACTGCAATTAAGATACACCGTAAAAAGCATCTAAGGGTTGTCGCTTCCCAACATCCCACACTAAGCTTTTCATTTTAACAATATAATATCACGACGGGCCGGACTTTTGAAGTTTTGTGTCGTAAAGATAGGTCGATCTGTTTTATGTTACTACGCTAATGGAAAGTTTTATTACATTAACGAGTGCAGGCCATAAACGGATGAATATCCAATTTTCTCACCATAAATTCATTATGAAAAAGGTATCTGTATTTCTGTTTTTCCTCAAGTAGTGGTTAATCAGCTCCCAGTTTTAGAACAAAATTAAGCAAACTTTTATTGGTTCTGCTAAAATTAAGCGATAAAACGGATAGATAGCGTTTTAATAACTTTATATCGAAGGCAGAATACAAATTTTATACCAAAATCGCGTAGGTTACTATAGCTGGCAGATTGTGGACGGTAATTTATGGAAATTTTGATAGTAGATGCATATATTTTGTACCATCGTCCACGCCACGGGAAAGCGCCGAAGTCATTTATTATTCCAAAATTCGTGTATATTTCTCTATATATCTTATGGCTTTGTCATAGTTGTCTCTGTTTCGTTCAAGTTTTCACCATGCATGTGCGGCGTCTGTGACAGGCTGATGCTGTTGTATTCATCTCGATATTAAGATATAGCGGGGGAAAATGAAGCTATTTTTTGATATAAGTACTCATTGTTCACGCTGCCACTTATACAGTCAGAGCTCTTCAATATCGTAGATTGTTGGATGTGATATTGATATTTACCGATACTGAAATGCAGAATTGTTCAGAATTGAAGTAAACTATATAATAATCACAGTGTTAAAATATATATCCCTTTTTAGGTAAAGATGCTAAATATTACATTTTTTCGTTTATTGCATTTAAATTACTTTCAACGTTTTTAAACTTTACAGATGTTTTATTTTAAAAATTCTAGCTATTATAAATAAATTATTATCTTCGAATTTGATTAATTTGAGCTATAATTATTAAAGGTTAATGTAGTTTTGTAAATGTCTGAGCTGAAATCTATGATACAAGGCATTGAGATTTAAATTAGCTTGATTTGTGAAGAGCCATGCTGATTTAATAAATAATAACCAGTGATTAGAAGCTGAGAAGCAATAAACTATAAATTTTGAGAACTGAAGATGTCGACAGTTATTTATCCTTGAGATGTACTATTGATTATCGACCGCCCGTCTCCGTCGTACTGACTACGATATCTCAAACATTCTGGCGTTTTCCTTGGTGTACTCTAGATAGACATGAAAACTTATACCTAAAATGTGTTTTATATTTTATGTGCCCTAAAGAATTACGATTACCAAAACGTTCAAGGATATTTTCACAGTTTCAACTACTTTCCCTTAAACAACCAAGATAACACAGATAAACGCAATGGGGCCTTCTCTTTATAATGTACCTGCTGTTCGGAACTGTTGCCTCCCTACCGTATAGACAGTCATGGTGACACCCATACTGTAAATCAATTGCCGAGGGCATAAGACACACCCCTAGCTACTACATTTTTCTTTGCAATATTGTAAACAACCTTAGCTACCGATTTGATAAACTGTAATAGATACCGTCTGTAGCTATTGCAGTTTATTTAGTCAACTGCGCTGTGTAGTTATTTTAATTATCGATATTTATATCTAAGCCATATGAATATTGATTAAATAATGCAGCATACTGTCAATAAAACTACAAGACGACACGGTGTGCTGGATGGACATTGTCGAGAAGTAGCAATACCCCTAGCTAACTACCTTTGAAAAAAATTAAAAAAATATTGGAGTGTGTAAGACACCCTGTTGTCGACAGTCTGCATGGCATTGTGTGGTGTACATAGGTTCCAAACATTGGGGACATTATAACGTGAACGCCGCGTAACCTGGTCATTGGCAATGTATTATAAATATCTGTGTAAAAATCGCACCAGGTTTCGGGTACAAAGTTAAATTCGGCATAGTTTTAATGATCCAGTGACCGATACGTATATTATGCCGCGTTCCCGTTATAATGTCCACGCTTTTTGGTACCTTTGTCTCCGTGTTGCCACGATACGATGGATCGGCAAATAGGGTTACCAGAATTCATCAGGCTTAAAGATCTCTTGTTGCATTACATGATGCTGTCCGACAGAAGAATCCGCAGAAAAATGATTTTTTACGTACTTATCGCCGATCCACAACATGCAGTCGACACTGGACAGAGTCTATACAACATTGAATCTGTCAGTAGATGCACTCTGCAGCGCGCGAAGTGTTAATTTAACGGATCATCTATTGTGTTAGTATAAAAATATTAAATTTGGCACTATCGATCAAGGAAGGAGTTACTTTAAAGTAAATACTCTTTTGTTTCAGATCCAATGGTAATAGATTTT